>CAMZMU010000084.1:19511204-19744841 GCA_947311845.1 Poa pratensis
TAGCAAATATCTCAAGGGAGCAAATGTTCTAGCAATTGTTATTTCATTCGCGTGGTTGTCACAATTAGTGAAGCACATGTTTCAGTCTTAGTTGTTTCTTTTAGGTGGGAGCCATAAATAGGTGTAGCCAAGTAAATGAGCAATAACACAACTCTTATGATGGATCTCATGGCCAAATAAATGTGCAGCACAAGAATTATTAAGACATAATTGTCCCACCATAGCCTTAAGTTCTAGGGTCCCCCATATATATCCCCCATAAAGTAACTTCAAGTCTCAGACACCGGTTTCTCTCTACTCCGACATGTCCTACTCAATCCATTACGCTACGGTGATCACCTTACATGCATTCCCCAACATATGCGTGCACTCATATATTGTACATAAAGACAATCATAAAAGATAACAACACTTGTATGCAACCAATCAACGAACTATTTCACAAGTGCCATGAACAAATCACTTCTCAAACACAGATGGGAGACACAATAGATCAAGGGAATAGTATATTGCACCACACATCATGTTTGCCAAGAGTTTACAGTGGGGAGATGGAGATGATCTTGCTGTAGATGTCGATGATGAACACGCCGGAGGGGGGTGGAGCCCTCCGGAGGTGATTCCGGCGGCGTTTCCCCCCTCCGATCTTCTCCGGCGGCAGCCTTCTGACTCTCTGTTTCGTGGTTTTCTGTTTCTCCGCCGCCTCCTTTCGCGAAACGCCAGGAGACCTTTTTTATAGGCGTTTTTAGGTCAAGACGAAGTCGGTGGACGAAAGATCGACGGCCACGGAGCTCCGAGGTGGAAACGAGATAGGCCCACGCGGCCATGTACTTTAGGCCGCGTGGGACCCTCCCATTTCCAGCCTGTTGGGCTTCTGGTCTTCAATTTAAGCCCATTGCGTTCGTCTCGAAAATTCTGAACCGTGCTCTTTGACCTTGCCCTTTTTGGAGTCCCGAAGCTCCCGGAAAGTCTGAAACACTAAAAAAGACGTTTTCTGGAAAAACAGGGTTAATTCCAAATAAATGGGAAAACTATGAAGTATTCCCAAAATCATTATAAAACATTGATATAACCCTTATATGATGCAAATATGATTGGAATATAAGCAATTAAAGTGCAAAGTTCATGTATGCATTTTACATGCATCAACATCCCCAAGCTTAATCCATGCTCGTCCTCGAGTATGAAGATGATAAAACTAACATGGACTTTGCAATTTAATACTTAACAATGAATATCAAAGATGATTACTATTGCTACATATAGTCAAATGATTCATTCTTCAAAGGAGTAGCAATATGCAAATAGTTTATGAAGTGATATCAAGTATTCAAGACAAGGATGTTCATTGATAGTTCACAAAGTGTAACATAGTAGCAAGTAATATGGAACACATGTATGCATAATGATAAGTAGAACATCCTACAATGGTCATAGAGTGTAGATGAAATCTGAATATGATAGGTGTACACTTTGGAAAGATGTATATGTGAGTAGAGGTAAAGCATGCATAAGTTTCATCCAACTTCCAAACTCTTCTACTTAAGTTAATGATTGCAATAAGGTATTCATTGGTGTCAAGCTCTCATTGCCCCTATCATAGCATCTTGAATGATTAAGTTAAAGTGAAAGCAAATATGAGTAGTGTGCTTGACAAAGTAAAGGTTGGATGTCTCATGCCCCTTGAATACAAGTACCTACACCATGATTACTCAACTTAGGAAACAAAGCAAGTTCAAGTTATATATCATTGTAAGTAATAATAGTATCATCAAGAGCGTCAACTGGGGTACCTCTTGTCCCAGGATATGGAACAAGCCCATATCAAAATGACAAGACAAACAAACAAGATGAAAAACCTCAACACCCTTTTTATTTACCATTGGAATAGCTTTTTATTGTAAGGTGCGTCATAGATAATTCACCATAGCATGTAAGTAAATTTCCACCATGAATAATGCATGGCTTAGATTAGCGGCCCAGGCGTCTCTCTAACCATTTATACAAACTCATTTAAACTTCTTCATTTCCACCTCATTTCACCATGATAGGCATCCATAAACAAAAGTACATGATATCAACTAAATGAGATGAAGGAGCATGTTGAAAGCTTTGCATGTGACAGCACATATGGGCTAACTCCCAACCTCGAACATTTATCAAGCCACTAGCATCATAATCTTAATCACAATGGGTCATGTTTTATTTATTGCAATGATAGTAAAATGTGCATCAAGTTCGTGAGAGCTATATAACCAACTTTTCCCATGGCAATCAATAACATAATCATTTTCATTCAGAGGTATAGATAACACAAATATCATGATGAACATACTCGGAATAGCATATAGCTAGTAGGTAGATATGGTGGACTCACTGGAATAACTTTGGTTGAAGGTGTTGGAAACAAGTTTTTGCTTGTTGGAGTTTTTGGGCTAGCAAAAGGGAGAAAGTTGACCATCTAGATGCATGCATGTGTCCATAGAACTAACTAATCCATGTTAAACAAAGTGAAATAACTTTCAGCATCAAAACATGAATAAGTGATAACTCTTGATAAAGCATTTACATATTATTACTCATTAAAAGCTCATGAATCATGCAACTATATGTATCATTAAAAATCAACTCAAACATCCCTTTTCCCATCATGATAATAGCATCCATATTTCAACCCATATTTCCAGTAGCTCTCTCATATATAATTGATAGTGTGGTGGTCTCTCAAGACTCAAACAAAAACAAAAACGACGCTCCAAGTTTATGCGATAAAGTGTTTTGATCGAAAAACAGAAGTTGGACGTGTGCAAACCGAGAGTGTGTAGGTCCAGCGGGGTTGTCTTCACATCCCCAAGCTTATGGTCTTCACCATCCTTGGATAGCTCTTGGTGCATCTCCTCCAATCCCTGTGAAAAAACTTCAAAACACCGTTTCTCTCCATTTCTTTTCTGTGGGGTGCATTAATAGTGATAAACAAATAGGTTTCTTGCTGCATATAATCCTTGAACAAAAATTCATATGAGATGTCCAGAAGTGTATAATGTTGTATGCCTACTCATAAACTCAATTGGATCAAAAAGATTCAACTTAAAAGCTCAAAGCATGCATCAAACAAAATGGGACAGAATCTGTCCAGAAAAACAGCAGCAGCAAAACGTATTTTTCTACCCTACCAAACTTTCTCGAAAAATTCCGAAAAATTCATGCATACAGAGGATGAAAAGTTGCAACTACAGTTCAAATATGAGCTCATTCGGAGTTACATAATAAGAATTAAAAATCATACCGTGCACAGATTCGTGCAGGAATAAAATCTCCGAACTCAAATAGCAACTTTTCAAGACCAACATGGGTAAAACTTGGCACTTTATTAAAAACTCCAGAACTAACTAGACACAAAATCTCTTGTTACAGCAAGAGGACACAAAGAAAAATCACACACAAAAATAACCGGGTTGCCTCCCGCAAAGCGCTTTCTTTATAGCCATATAGCTAGGCTTACTTACTTGGTATCAAGATGGTTGAAGTGAGGTGGCTTGGCATCCCCAAGCTTAAATTCTTGTACTTATTTGATATATGTAGGGTGAGCCTAGGGGTACATCCCCAAGCTTGAGTTTTTGTCCCTCTTGATCTTGTTCATCACCCTCAATTCTTCCACCTTAAAATTCTCTTTACACAACACTCGTCACAAACTTGATTAGAGGGGTTAGTGCCTTCATAAATTAAATCCACATAGGCACAGCAAAGACATATCATGAATTGATTTTAAACATTAGCTACTGTTACTATGGTTATGTAATGCTCCTTGATCAAAAGAACCGCACAAAACACAAGTAATGAGAGTAATGCAGAATAAAGACAGGATATGTCAAAAACTGGACAGCGAATTACTATTATCACTCTTTTTATTTGGTTTTAGCTTTGGGAAAAGTTTAAATGATAGAGATTTGCAATGGTTCCATTGGCATGAACAACACATGTTCAAGGTCGACCCCAACTTCTCCATTACTCATCCTTCTCATTACTTTCCCAAATTTATAAAAAATGAAAATCCTAAACTAATTGTCACAAATCAGTAGGTAAAGATATTTTACATGTTGTGAGATATAAAGGTGTGCTCAAACCGAATAGGAAGTTAAAGCATAAAGAACACACCACAGAATATAAACCATCAACTTTTAAGTCTAACTCTTTTCCTATGCATTGGCATTTTATATATGAATAAATAGCAGCAATTTTGTGATAACCAATGCATGTAGTGATCAGTAGCTTGCATTTTAAATAACATAGAAACATAAAGAGGATTCTTATCTCTTCCTCTCTCATAATAGTTGCAAGCATTAAAGTTAAACATACCCACATAGTTTTGAATAGAATCACCACATAAAGACTTATCATCTAATGAGCATAATGGATCATCAAACTCAATTAAATCACTTTCATCCTCAACGGCTTCCCCAAGCTTAAACTTTTCCAGAGCATTAGCAATAAAGGTGTTCAAAGAGTTAGTACCACAAACATGAGTGTTATGCAAATAAAATTTAATTTTCTCCTCAAACACTTCATGTCCTAACTCAAGATAGATATTATACAACTCTAATTTTTTTGGTTCTTTTCCATTTTCTAATTTTTTTGTGTTTTAGATTTATATGTTAGTATGCAATGCAAACAAGAATAAAAGTTTAGCACAACGCTCCCCGGCAACGGCGCCAGAAAAGTACTTGATAATCCCCAAGAGCAAGGAATCACTGTAGCACAATTCGATAAGTATTGAGTGTCGAACCCACGAGGAGCTGAAGGTAAACTATCTATTCTCTAAAGCCCTATAACCCTCTTATATGGCCTTTTATGCAAAGCAATAAATATGAAAGGATCTAACTAATGGAAGCAAGTGACGTGGAATGGATTTATCTAGTAGCAAGTTTCTCAAGCAAGTTTCAGACACAGTTTCTTAGAGCAAGTTTCTCTCAGCAGTTTTCTCAAGCAAGTTTCTCAAGCAGCAAGTATCAAATATCTCAAGTAGCAAATATCTCAAGGGAGCAAATGTTCTAGCAATTGTTATTTCATTCGCGTGGTTGTCACAATTAGTGAAGCACATGTTTCAGTCTTAGTTGTTTCTTTTAGGTGGGAGCCATAAATAGGTGTAGCCAAGTAAATGAGCAATAACACAACTCTTATGATGGATCTCATGGCCAAATAAATGTGCAGCACAAGAATTATTAAGACATAATTGTCCCACCATAGCCTTAAGTTCTAGGGTCCCCCATATATATCCCCATAAAGTAACTTCAAGTCTCAGACACCGGTTTCTCTCTACTCCGACATGTCCTACTCAATCCATTACGCTACGGTGATCACCTTACATGCATTCCCCAACATATGCGTGCACTCATATATTGTACATAAAGACAATCATAAAAGATAACAACACTTGTATGCAACCAATCAACGAACTATTTCACAAGTGCCATGAACAAATCACTTCTCAAACACAGATGGGAGACACAATAGATCAAGGGAATAGTATATTGCACCACACATCATGTTTGCCAAGAGTTTACAGTGGGGAGATGGAGATGATCTTGCTGTAGATGTCGATGATGAACACGCCGGAGGGGGGTGGAGCCCTCCGGAGGTGATTCCGGCGGCGTTTCCCCCCTCCGATCTTCTCCGGCGGCAGCCTTCTGACTCTCTGTTTCGTGGTTTTCTGTTTCTCCGCCGCCTCCTTTCGCGAAACGCCAGGAGACCTTTTTTATAGGCGTTTTTAGGTCAAGACGAAGTCGGTGGACGAAAGATCGACGGCCACGGAGCTCCGAGGTGGAAACGAGATAGGCCCACGCGGCCATGTACTTTAGGCCGCGTGGGACCCTCCCATTTCCAGCCTGTTGGGCTTCTGGTCTTCAATTTAAGCCCATTGCGTTCGTCTCGAAAATTCTGAACCGTGCTCTTTGACCTTGCCCTTTTTGGAGTCCCGAAGCTCCCGGAAAGTCTGAAACACTAAAAAAGACGTTTTCTGGAAAAACAGGGTTAATTCCAAATAAATGGGAAAACTATGAAGTATTCCCAAAATCATTATAAAACATTGATATAACCCTTATATGATGCAAATATGATTGGAATATAAGCAATTAAAGTGCAAAGTTCATGTATGCATTTTACATGCATCAACTACCCAAATAAATTCAAATAAATCCAACTCCACAAAATGAGGAGGGCGGTGGCCTTAGCCACCATGTTTGAGTATTTATGACTTGATGCCGCGAAGATATATCTTGGGCTCAAAATCAAAACTCATCTTTGAAGCACATTTGTCACCAAGGTGACTATCATGCAAGATTTGTCTATTTGCGCATTATAAGGAGAGTGTTGACTCATGAGTTGAGCTACACTCCCCCATGTCCATGCCTACATCCAAACCAAATGACTATCATCTAATATGGGTAGGTATGCAAGAAATCCACTAAATCCAATTGCTTATGTCCACCACATTAAGTTCTCCTCTCAACTCCTTGAATCTTGCTTCACCAAGAGGCTTTAACATATCGGCGAGTTGATGCTTGGTGTTGACATACTTGATTGCAATATCACCCTTCTCAACATGATCTCGAATAAAATGATACCGGATCTCAATATGCTTGGTCTTCCCATGAAGGACCGGATTGTGAGCAATTTTGATGGCACTTTCATTATCACATAAAAGAGGCACTTTGTCACAAATGACACCATAATCCTTTAAAGTTTGCCTCATCCATAATAGTTGTGCACAACAACTTCCGGCGGCAATGTATTCGGCTTCGGTGGAGGACGAGGCCACACAATTTTGTTTCTTGAAGACCAACTCACAAGAGACCTACCAAGGAATTGGCAAGTACCCGAAGTTGATTTTCTATCCATTTTGCAACCCGCCCAATCCGCATCCGAATAACCTACAAGATCAAAGCTTGTCCCATGGGGGTACCAAAGACCATAGTTAGGAGTATCCATCAAGTATCTTAGAATCCTTTTAACCGCGGTTTCATGACTTTCCCTAGGACTTGATTGGAATCTTGCACACATACCCACACTAAACATAATATCCGGTCTAGATGCACAAAGGTAAAGCAAAGATCCAATCATAGAACGATAAAGCTTTTGATCAACTTCCTTACCATCCGGATCTAAGTGAAGATCCGCCTTGGAGTCCATGGGAAACTTATATGGCTTGGCATTGTTCATATCAAATTTCTTGAGCATGTCCTTAATATACTTGGCTTGACATAAGAATGTTCCTTCTCTCATTGGTGGATTTCAAAGCCAAGAAAATAATTCAATTTTCCCATCATAGACATCTCAAATTCCTTGGTCATTAGCTTAGAGAATTGATCACTAAATTCATGGTTAGTAGAACCAAAGATAATATCATCAACATATATTTGGCATACGAAAAACTCTCCATTTATCCTTTTGGTAAAAAGGGTGGGATCTATTACCCCAATTTCAAAGCCACGGTCTACTAAGAACTCCTTGAGATGATCATACCAAGCACGTGGAGCTTGCTTGAGCCCATAAAGAGCCTTATGTAGTAAGTAGACGTGGTTAGGAAATTTAGGGTCTTCGAAACCCGGAGGTTGTTTCACATACACTAGTTCATTTAGTGGACCATTTAGAAAAGCACTTTTAACATCCATTTGATATAAGGTAATTTTATGAGTAGATGCATAGGCAATTAGTAAACGAATAGATTCAAGTCTAGCAACGGGGGCATAAGTTTCACCGTAGTCGACTCCTTCGATTTGGGTGTAGCCTTGTGCAACCAATCTTGCTTTGTTGTGAATGACTTGACCATGTGAGTCTTGCTTGTTCTTGAATATCCACTTGGTTCCAATGACATTATGGATGTGTCTTTGGGTCTTTCAACTAATGACCACACTTTGTTGCGCTCGAAGTTGTTCAATTCTTCATGCATGCGCAACCCAATCCATGTCTTCAAGAGCATCATATACCTTGAGAGGTTCTAAGCTAGACAAACAAGATACATGTCCACGAAAGTTAGATAATTGATTGCGTGTGGACACACCCCTACGAATACTCACAAGGATATTCTCTTTGAAGTGTTGTTGATAATCCAATTTTGATGCACGCCGTATGACTCGGCGTTCCATGGCTTGACCAATTGTTTCACCAACACAAATATCTTCATCATTGCCTTCATCTTGTTCGTGGTCAACCCGAAGTGAAGTTCTTGGAGTTGGGGGTTCATCATGTTCTTGTTCTCCACTAGAGTTGGGTGGGTCTTGACCATTGTCTTGTTCATGTGGATGAAGATCATGATCTTGTTCTTGTATAGCTTGTTGATCAATTGTTGAGGTGGATGGTTCAACTTGAGTAGAGCTTGTTCCTTCTTCTTGAGTGTCAACAATAGGTTCTTCAATAGGAATAAGTTCCCCTATGCCCATAGTTCTTATGGCTTGAGATGGAGGTTCATCACCTACATCATCATGATCAATATGCCCCGCTTGGAAGCCATTATCCTCGTCAAACTCCACATTCATAGATTCTTCAACACATCCGGTGGATATGATGTAGACCCTATAAGTATGAGAGTTTGCGGCATATCCAACAAGAATACCATCAAAAGATCTAGATTCAAATTTAGCAATTGGGCAACCTTTAATGTAAACATGGCATTTGTAACCAAATACACGAAAGTAAGAGACACTTGGCTTTTTACCGATAAGGAGTTCATATGGTGTCTTTTCCATGAGAGGACGAAAGAAGAGCCGGTTTGAGTAGTGGCAAGCGGTGTTGATGGCTTTGGCCCAAAAGTTGTATGGGGAATGAAATTCGGCCAACATAGTTCTTGCCATATCAATAAGAGTGCGGTTCTTCCTTTCGGTGACACCATTTTGTTGGGGAGTATATGCAGCGGAATATTGGTGTTGAATTCCCTCCCCACTTAGGAAATCATCCATAGTGTAATTCTTGAACTCCGTACCATTGTCACTTCTTATTGCCAAGATCTTGGAGTCATATTGGCGTTGAACTAGGGTTGCAAAGTCAATGAATATCTTTTGAGTTTCACTCTTCCTCTTGATGTAGAAAGTCCAACAATATCTTGAATAATCATCCACAATCACCAAACAAAATTTCATGCCACCAAGACTATCATATGTGGGAGGCCCAAAAAGATCCATATGAAGGAGCTCCAATGGCCTCTTAGTGGAGATAATGGTCTTCTTGGGGTGATTCTTTTCATGCATCTTTCCGGCTATGCAAGCACTACAAGGACGATCTTTGGAAAAATTAACATCGGTTAGTCCTACCACGTGTCCACCCTTCACAAGAGTTTGTAAATTTCTCATACCGACATGGCCTAGCCGGCAATGCCAAAGCCATCCCTTGTCGGATTTAGCCATTAGAAACGTGGCAATATGAGTGGTCTCTTTCGAGAAATCGACCACATACAAACCGTTCTCACGAAATCCAACAAAGGCTACTTTAAGAGATTGTGTGAAAAGGATGCTCGCGTGGTATTTATTAAAGATAACGGTGTAACCGGCATTGCATAATTGACCTACGGAAAGTAAATTATATGAAAGGGATTCAACAAGGAGGACCTTCTCAATGGATAACTCCGGAGTGATGATGCATATAAAATGCATACATGAACTTTACATTTTATTACTTGATATTCCAACTTATTTGCATCATATATGGGTTATATTTATATTTTATAATGATTTTAGGGATAATTCACAGTTTCCCCATTTATTTGGAATTAACCCTGCAGAACCAGAAAACCCCTTTTTCCATGTTTTTGACTTTCAGGGACCAAACGACGTCCAAATGACCTAATATTTTACGGGGCCCAATATTTGGAAATAAGAAGACGTACGAGCCAAGTATCCGCGAAAAAGGAAGTCCGAGGAAGAAAATAGATGGTCCCACGCGGCCAGATTCCTTGGCCGTGTGGGACCACCTCTTTTATTCCTCGTGGCTCCGATGCCGTCCGTTTTCGTCTCCGTGGCTTCGTCTTGACCTAAAAACATCTATAAAAATAGTCCCCCGAGGAGTTTCGCGAGGAGGCGGCGGAGAAACACAAAACCACGAAACAGAGAGTCAGAAGGCTGCCGCCGAAGAAGATCGGAGGGGGAAACGCCGCCGGAATCACCTCCGGAGAGCTCCACCCCCCTCCGGCGTGTTCATCATCAACATCTACAGCAAGATCATCTCCATCTTCTCCAACATCTCCACCATCATCACCATGATGAAGGGGGAGTAGTCCACCCCCTGGACTTTGGGTTTGTGGTGGTAACTTGATCCAATCTCTCTATGTATGATCATTGTTGAAGTCCATATGATGTGCCTTGCATGATTATGGAACTATCTTTGTAATTCCTATGGTGGATATTGTGGTATGAGATGATATTATGTTATGCATTTACCGTCATGTTGGGATTTCTATGGTTTGTCATACTTTGGAGATATTCTATGATACATGTGATGGTTTGATTTATGCATAATGCCTTGTTTATCCTTGTCATGAGGTGATTGACACCACCAAGTGTGGATAGATGAGAGAGATGTGGTCATGCACACGAAATATGAATCATTGCACTAGTGTTTAGAATATTGTCCATTATGAAGTATGATGTATGTAGGTACGGGATGGCCGATGTGACAACGGCATATGTATTGAGTGACATGTGAAATACAGCCCAACATCCTTTATCTGGGGTAAAAAGGAAGAGTATGATGTGGGAGTGACAGCAACCACGCTAGCCTTACGAGGGTGACCTAGCAACACAAATGAGTACTTCTTTCAACTATGTGTTTTAGGACATGTAGCCGTCATAGAAGTTTACCATTAAAGCATGACAATTGTGTGTACTTTTTATCTATAACATGATAATCACCATAGATGGGAGAGAGGATTGAGTGAACCCATGAACCCATGTCCATTGTTCCTATAAGAGAAAACCTTTGTCTTGTCCTCTTGCATTGAAGAGGATTGGGACACTTTTACATTCTTGTTTTGTTACATTAAACTTCCATCCATTAAATCAACCATCTTGTTCTTTAAACTTGTTTAGTGCATAATCAACTAAAACTTGTGACACTTTAGTTGTAGGGAATAGATAACTTTTCCTTCTTGCTCCTGCGGATCGATACCCTACTTCCACATTGAGAGGTGCTACAGTGATCCCCTGCTCTTGGGGGTTATCAAGTACTTTTCTGGCGCCGTTGCCGGGGAGCGTAGCGCTTAAGTTTCTATTCTTGTGTGCACTAAACTTTAAATTTATTTTTGTTATATCTTGCAATCATTTAAGCTTGGGGAGGATACTATGTCTCCCATTTATGATTATTACAATGATGATTATGAATGTTTTACTCCCACTATTACTAAGAAGGATTTTACTTATGTGGAGAGTACTAATACTTTTATGCTTGTAGATCATGAAAGACATGCTTTATGTCATAATTATATTGTTGAATTCATTCATGATGCTACTGAAAGTTATTATGAGAGGGAAAACATGGTTCTAAACATTTCAATATTATTACGTTTCCTCTCTTTAAGTTCAAAGTCTTGAAATTGCTCTTGTTTTATCTTCCTATGCTACTTGCTTTGTGTTTCAATGATTTATTTTCTTACAAGATCCCAATGCATAGGAAGTGGGTTAGACTTAAAAGTGTTTCATATTTTTCTCTTGATGCTCTCTTTTGCATTTCAATTCTTGTTCCTATGTGAGCATCATTAAAACTATCATGGCTGTCCAGAAAACAGATTCCTAAGCTTCACTGCGAAAAATGTTAAAAATCACAGAAAAGGAATTTTGACCTGAAATTTTACGACAGCAATCTTCAGTTATTAATACACATTTCATTAGTTCAAAATTTTCTGATTTGAGCAACGTAAGTGCCTCTGAAAATTCACTCTTTACGGGCTGTCCAGTTTTTGACAGATTCTGTCTTTATTTTGCATTACTCTCATTACTTGTGTTTTGTGTAGTTCTATTGATCAAAGAGCAATACACAACCATAGTAACAGTAGCTAATGTTTAGAATCAACTCATGATATGTCTTTGCTGTACCTATGAGGATTTAATTTATGGAGACACTAACCCCTCTAATCAAGTTTTATGTGAGTTTTGTGTAAAGAGAATTTTCAAGTGGAAGAGTTGAGGGTGATGAACAAAGATCAAGAGGGACAACACTCAAGCTTGGGGATGTTACCCCTAGACTCACCCTACATATATCAAATAAGTACAAGAATTCAAGCTTGGGGATGCCAAGCCACCTCACTCCAACCATCTTGATATCAAGTAAGAAGCCTAGCTATATGGCTATAAAGAAAGCGCTTTACGGGAGGCAACCCGGTTGTTTTTATTTGTGATTTTCTTTGTGTCCTCTTGCTGTAACAAGAGACTTAGTTTTTAGTTTAGTTTCTGGAATTTTTAATAAAGTGCCAAGTTTTACCATTTTGGTTTGAAAAGTTGCTTATAGCGTTCGGAGATTTTATTCCTGCACGAATCTGTGCACGGTATGATTTTTAATTCTTATTCTGTAACTCCGAATGAGCTCATATTTGAACTGTAGTTGCAACTTTTCATCCTCTATATGCATGAATTTTTTCGGAATTTTTCGACAAAGTTTAGTAGGGTAGAAAAATACGTTTTGCTGCTGCTGTTTTTCTGGACAGATTCTGTCCCATTTTGTTTGATGCATCTTTGAACTTTTAACTTGAATCTTTTTGATCCAATTGAGTTTATGAGTAGGCATACAACATTATACACTTTCTGGACATCCATATGAATTTTTGTTCAAGGATTATATGCAGCAAGAAATCTATTTGTTATCACTACTAATGCACCCCACAGAAAAGAAATGGGAGAAACGGTGTTTTGAAGTTTTTTCACAGGGATTAGAGGAGATGCACCAAGAGCTATCCAAGGATGGTGAAGACCATAAGCTTGGGGATGTGAAGACAACCCCACTGGACCTACACACTCTCGGTTTGCACACGTCTAACTTCTGTTTTTCGATCGAAACACTTTATCGCATAAACTTGGAGCGTCTTTTTGTTGTTTTGGTTTGATTTTTATTTTGTGAGACCACCACACTATCATTTATATATGAGAGAGCTACTGGAAATTTGGGTTGAATTATGTTGGATGCTATTATAAGATTGGGAAAAGGGATGTTGGAGTTGATTTTAAAAGATACATATAGTTGCATGATTCATGAGCTTGTTAATGAGTAATAATTTGCAAGTATTTTATCAAGAGCTATCTTTTATTCATGTTTTGATGCTGAATGTTATTTACTTTGTTTAACATGGATTGGTTAGTTCTATGGACACTCATGCATGCATTTAGATGGTCAACTTTCTCCCTCTTGCTAGCCCAAAAATTCCAACAAGCAAAAACTTGTTTCCAACACCTTCAACCAAAGTTTTTCCAGTGAGTCCACCATATCTACCTATTAGCTTTATGCTATTCCGAGTATGTTTATCATGATATTTGTGTTATCTATACCTCTGAATGAAAATGCTTATGTTTTGATTGTTATGGGAAAAGTTGGTTATAGAGCTCTCTCGAACTTGATGCACACTTTACTTTTATTGCATAATAAAATATGACCCATTGTGATTAAAATTATGATGTTGTGGGCTTGACAAATGTCTTTGGTTGAGAGTTAGCTCATATGTGCTGTCACATGGCAAGCTTTCAACATGCACTTCATTTCATTTAGTTGATATCATGTACTTTTGTTTATGGATGCTTACCATGGGTGAAATAAATGTGGAAATGAAGTAGGTTTAAATGAGTTTGTATAAATGGTTAGAGAGACGCCTGGGCCGCTAATCTAAGCCATGCATCATTCATGGTGGAAATTTACTTACATGCTATGGTGAACCTTCTGTGATACACCTTACAATAAAAAGCTATCTAATGGTAAATAAAAAGGGTGTTGAGATTGTTCATTGTGTTTGTTTGTCTTGTCATTTTGATATGGGCTTGTTCCATATCCTGGGACAAGAGGTACCCCAGTTGACGCTCTTAATGATACTATTATTACTTACAATGATATTTAACTTGAACTTGCTTTGTTTCCCAAGTTGAGTAACACATGGAGTAGGTACTTGTATTCAAGGGGCATGAGACTTTCAACCTGTACTTTGTCAAGCACACTACTCATATTTGCTTTCACTTTAAACTTAATCATTCAAGATGCTATGATAGGGGAATGAGAGCTTGACACCAAGGATTACCACATTGCAATCATTAACTTAAGTAGAGAAGTTCAGAAGTTAGATGAAACTTATTCATGCTTTACCTCTACTCATATATATCTTTCCAAAGTGTCCACCTTTTATATTCAGATTTTCATCAATACTCTATGACCATTATAGGATGTTCTTACTTTTCATTATGCATACATTTGGTCCATAGTACTTTCTTCTATGTTACACTTTGTGAATTATCATTGAACATCCTTTCATTGAATATTTGATATCACTTTATAATCTATCTTGTATATTGCTACTCCTTTGAGAATGAATCATTTGACTTTATGTAGCAATAGTAATCATCTTTGATATCCTTTGGTAGTATTAAAATGCAAAGTCCATGTTAGTTTTATCACCTTCATACTCGAGGACGAGCATGGGTTAAGCTTGGGGATGTTGATGCATGTAAAATGCATACATGAACTTTACATTTTATTACTTGATATTCCAACTTATTTGCATCATATATGGGTTATATTTATGTTTTATAATGATTTTAGGGGATAATTCACAGTTTCCCCATTTATTTGGAATTAACCCTGCAGAACCAGAAAACCCCTTTTTCCATGTTTTTGACTTTCAGGGACCAAACGACGTCCAAATGACCTAATATTTTACGGGGCCCAATATTTGGAAATAAGAAGACGTACGAGCCAAGGATCCGCGAAAAAGGAAGTCCGAGGAAGAAAATAGATGGTCCCACGCGGCCAGATTCCTTGGCCGTGTGGGACCACCTCTTTTATTCCTCGTGGCTCCGATGCCGTCCGTTTTCGTCTCCGTGGCTTCGTCTTGACCTAAAAACGTCTATAAAAATAGTCCCCCGAGGAGTTTCGCGAGGAGGCGGCGGAGAAACACAAAACCACGAAACAGAGAGTCAGAAGGCTGCCGCCGGAGAAGATCGGAGGGGGGAAACGCCGCCGGAATCACCTCCGGAGGGCTCCACCCCCCTCCGGCGTGTTCATCATCAACATCTACAGCAAGATCATCTCCATCTTCTCCAACATCTCCACCATCATCACCATGATGAAGGGGGAGTAGTCCACCCCCTGGACTTTGGGTTTGTGGTGGTAACTTGATCCAATCTCTCTATGTATGATCATTGTTGAAGTCCATATGATGTGCCTTGCATGATTATGGAACTATCTTTGTAATTCCTATGGTGGATATTGTGGTATGAGATGATATTATGTTATGCATTTACCATCATGTTGGGATTTCTATGGTTTGTCATACTTTGGAGATATTCTATGATACATGTGATGGTTTGATTTATGCATAATGCCTTGTTTATCCTTGTCATGAGGTGATTGACACCACCAAGTGTGGATAGATGAGAGAGATGTGGTCATGCACACGAAATATGAATCATTGCACTAGTGTTTAGAATATTGTCCATTATGAAGTATGATGTATGTAGGTACGGGATGGCCGATGTGACAACGGCATATGTATTGAGTGACATGTGAAATACAGCCCAACATCCTTTATCTGGGGTAAAAAGGAAGAGTATGATGTGGGAGTGACAGCAACCACGCTAGCCTTACGAGGGTGACCTAGCAACACAAATGAGTACTTCTTTCAACTATGTGTTTTAGGACATGTAGCCGTCATAGAAGTTTACCATTAAAGCATGACAATTGTGTGTACTTTTTATCTATAACATGATAATCACCATAGATGGGAGAGAGGATTGAGTGAACCCATGAACCCATGTCCATTGTTCCTATAAGAGAAAACCTTTGTCTTGTCCTCTTGCATTGAAGAGGATTGGGACACTTTTACATTCTTGTTTTGTTTCATTAAACTTCCATCCATTAAATCAACCATCTTGTTCTTTAAACCTGTTTAGTGCATAATCAACTAAAACTTGTGACACTTTAGTTGTAGGGAATAGATAACTTTTCCTTCTTGCTCCTGCGGATCGATACCCTGCTTCCATATTGAGAGGTGCTACAGTGATCCCCTGCTCTTGGGGGTTATCAAGTACTTTTCTGGCGCCGTTGCCGGGGAGCGTAGCGCTTAAGTTTCTATTCTTGTGTGCACTAAACTTTAAATTTATTTTTGTTATATCTTGTAATCATTTAAGCTTGGGGAGGATACTATGTCTCCCATTTACGATTATTACAATGATGATTATGAATGTTTTACTCCCACTATTACTAAGAAGGATTTTACTTATGTGGAGAGTACTAATACTTTTATGCTTGTAGATCATGAAAGACATGCTTTATGTCATAATTATATTGGTGAATTCATTCATGATGCTACTGAAAGTTATTATGAGAGGGGAAAACATGGTTCTAAACATTTCAATATTATTACGTTTCCTCTCTTTAAGTTCAAAGTCTTGAAATTGCTCTTGTTTTATCTTCCTATGCTACTTGCTCTGTGTTTCAATGATTTATTTTCTTACAAGATCCCAATGCATAGGAAGTGGGTTAGACTTAAAAGTGTTTCATATTTTTCTCTTGATGCTCTCTTTTGCATTTCAATTCTTGTTCCTATGTGAGCATCATTAAAACTATCATGGCTGTCCAGAAAACAGATTCCTAAGCTTCACTGCGAAAAATGTTAAAAATCACAGAAAAGGAATTTTGACCTGAAATTTTACGACAGCAATCTTCAGTTATTAATACACATTTCATTAGTTCAAAATTTTCTGATTTGAGCAACCTAAGTGCCTCTGAAAATTCACTCTTTACGGGCTGTCCAGTTTTTGACAGATTCTGTCTTTATTTTGCATTACTCTCATTACTTGTGTTTTGTGGTTCTATTGATCAAAGAGAAATACACAACCATAGTAACAGTAGCTAATGTTTAGAATCAACTCATGATATTTCTTTGCTGTACCTATGTGGATTTAATTTATGGAGACACTAACCCCTCTAATCAAGTTTTATGATGAGTTTTGTGTAAAGAGAATTTTCGAGTGGAAGAGTTGAGGGTGATGAACAATGATCAAGAGGGACAAACACTCAAGCTTGGGGATGTTACCCCTAGGCTCACTCTACTTATATCATGTAAGTACAAGAATTCAAGCTTGGGGATGCCAAGCCACCTCACTCCAACCATATTATATCAAGTAAGAAGCCTAGCTATATGGCTATAAAGAAAGCGCTTTACGGAAGGCAACCCGGTTGTTTTTATTTGTGATTTTATTTGTGTCCTCTTGCTGTAACAAGAGACTATGTTTATAGTTTAGTTTCTGGAATTTTTAATAAAGTGCCAAGTTTTACTCATTTTGGTTTGAAGAAGTTGTTTATAGCGTTCGGAGATTTTATTCCTACACGAATCTGTGCACGGTATGATTTTTAATTCTTATTATGTAACTCCAAATGAGCTCATATTTGAACTGTAGTTGCAACTTTTCATCCTCTGTATGCATGAATTTTTTCGTAATTTTTCGACAAAGTTTAGTAGGGTAGAAAAATACGTTTTGCTGCTGCTGTTTTTCTGGACAGATTCTGTCCCATTTTGTTTGATGCATACTTTGAACTTTTAAATTGAATCTTTTTATCCAATTGAGTTTATGAGTATGCATACAACATTATACACTTTCTGGATATCCATATGAATTTTTGTTCAAGGATTATATGCAGCAAGAAAACTATTTGTTTATCACTACTAATGCACCCCACAGAAAAAGAAATGGGAGAAACGATGTTTTGAAGTTTTTTCACAGGGATTAGAGGAGATGAACACCCACGATCAATGAGCTATGAAGATCCACCGGAAGAAAAGCCCTACAAGAAATCAAGTCATTGATTTATGTACCCATTTTGGAATGGGTCCTCTTTTGTTAGTCACAAGGGTCTTTGGAACCCAAATAGCATAGTGATAATCAACTCCATATGAAGTGCCAACATATTTAGCAAAAACATAACCATTTCTAGATTTCATAAGAACATATGAAGGGTTATATTTTCCCGCAAAGTCATTGTGAGTGGCATTGCCCCTTGTGGCATCACCAATCACAACGGGGTTGGCATTCGTCTTGGCCAACTCCCCCTCCTTCACAAAAGCAATACCTTTGGAAGGGGAAGTAGGCTTCTTGTTGTTGTTGTTGTTGTTGTTGTTGATTTTCTTGGACTTAGGTGTAAACCCAAGTCCTTCCTTGCCAACTACTCCCTTTTGATTGTTCAAAAGGTCATTGAGGTTCTTCTCCCCTTGGATACAAGTGGCTAGACCCTTCTCAAGTTGGGCCTTCAACCTAGTGTTCTCCTCAATAAGAGATGCCTTCACACACAAAGGGTTAGAAGCACAAGCATTTACATCTTTATCATTGTGAGGTGTGGTGAAGCTAGCATAGATGTATTGAGCTTGTAGTTTAGCATATGACTCCTTGAGCTTAGTGAGCTCACTTGAGGTCACCTTGTGGGTTTCCCTAAGTTGCTCAAAACTCTCAAAGAGTTTGTTATGACACTCTACAAGCTCCTCATTTTTAACTTTTAGTTCACTTGCAATTTGAATCGAGGTTTCATGAGTTTCTTTTGCCTTGGATAGATCCTTGGCTTGTGTCTCCTCAAGTTGCTCCCGGAACAGTTGTTCCTCAACAAGTTGATCTTCTAGCTCACCAATTTTATTGGCATGATCACATGTATGCCCTTCGAGCTCATAAATCCTAAACTCCTTTTCCTCAATGAGGTTCTTGGCTTCTCCATATTGATACAAGAGGGCCTCAACCATTTTCTTGGTTGGACCTTGGAGTTTGTTCACAAAGAGGGTAATCTTGTCCTCACCCTCATTTTTCCCTATATCCTCAACACAATCCAATAGAGATGGGTTAGAGGAGATAATACTTTTAGGTGGGGAAATCACCTTTGTTTCCTTGGCCATAAGGCACATAGGCTTGGAGATCTTGTCGTCGTTCGGGGCGGAGAAGAGGGGTGCCAATGAAGGAGGAAGTACGCCCATTGCAAGAGCCGCCATTCCTACTTCTTCACTCGAGTTATTATCCTCCTCGCCACCAGACTCGTACTCCTCTTGTGTGGATGCCACAAGAGCCCTTTGAGGTGATCTCTTGATGAAAGTAGGCTTGGGGTGGTATTTGTTCTTCTTTAGAATGAGTTGACCACCATGATCCTCCCTTCTCTCATAAGGGCAATCCTTCACAAGGTGATTGTCCTTTCCACAATTGAAGCACATTCTTTTCATTGGTGGGGAGGGGTTGCTCTTGAAATTCTTCTTGTTCCAAAACTTGGTGGCGGCAAGAGCAAGAACCTCATTGAGCTAACCCTCCAAATCTTCTTCACGATCAACAACCGTGCCTTCTTCATATCTTGGATGTTCTCCGACATGGGCCTTCAAGGCAAGATTCTTCGTGCCACGGATTTGGTTGATAGAAGACTTGGAAGTGGCCTTCAAGGTATCATAGGTGACGAATTGTTCCAATATGTCATTGGGAGACATTGTTTTGTAGTCCGCTCTCGCATGGAGATTCATCACCATATTTTCATTGTATGGAACAATGGTCTTGAGGAACTTGGCTTTGACCCATTCATTATCCATATCCTTCTTGAAAATAGGGCTAGATAGAATATGTTACGGCTAAAACAACTGTGCCGCCTCCTCTCTGTTTATATATACGCAGAATTACTTGGTTACAGTAATTAGTCTAGGAAGTGTACCGTCAGCATTAACCTGGGATATGTACCGACAGTAATTACTCTAGATACGTTTCTAGCTACATTTACATTAACACTTCTTTCCATTTTCCCTACAGGTCACAACAAGCTTGGTGAGTCTTCGGAAGAGATCAGTTGGTGTCTCTTCTTCTAGAATGATGAAGTTGTCCACTTGATGTTGAAGGATGACGTCATTGGAGCGTTGAATGCCCTCATTTCCTTCATATACCGATGAGAGAAAATCCCAAGCCTCCTTGGTGGTTTTGAGATTTTGCAATTGATCTTCATCATTGGCGGTCATGGCACTCTCAAGGATGTATTTGGCATTTGCATCAAGTTGTTCATCAATCTCTTCTTGCTTTGTCAAGTTGGTGGGATCAACCGGGTTGAAACCTTGTAGTACCACCCTCCAAAGATGCACCGATGAGCTGCAAAAATAAGACTCCATAGATTTCTTCCAAGTGAAATAACGAGTATTATCAATCTTAGGAGGCGGTCTACTTAGGTTGGTTATATGAGGTTGGGTGGGTGGAACTTGAGTGAGATATGAAGTAGGTGGAGCAAAGTTATGAGGGGGCTTCTCGGTAATTTTAGGTTTCTCTATGTTATCCTTATCAACCAAGCCCTCAATGATAGAGGCATTGGTTGATGAGGAGGCATTTTGATTATTAATGACCCGAGTATACACATCGTCCACCATTTTGCCCCTCATGAACCCAAAGAGTTCAATCATGGCTTTCATGGTGACCGGGGGCATTATCATCGGGTAGGGTTATCCCCGCTTCACTTAGTTCTTTCTCAAGTTTTTCTTGATCATTTTTCTCTTGTTGTTCCTTAGCAAGTTTTAACTCCTCCTCGCTAGTCATCCTCCTCTTTAGGCTGTTAAGCCCTTAATAAAGAGACTTTGCTCTGATACCAATTGAAAGGATCGAGTAGGTTGACTAGAGGGGGGGGGGGGTGTGAATAGGCAACTACAATTTTTTTTTTTTTAATCAAATTGAGGAATTGCTCAAATATAAGTTCTCTAGATATGCAACTAGGTGAACAATCCTATATGATGAGCAATAAACAAGCTAGCAAGATATACTAAACAAGTTAAACTAGCAATACAAGTAAAGGAAGGTTAAGAGATAACCACACGGTGACGCGGAGATGATTCCCGAAGTTCACTTCCCAATGGAAGCTACGTCTTCGTTGGAGTGGTGCGGGGTCATAAGTGAGCCCCAAATAGCCTTGATATGGCACACCGTATCTCCTCGTGTTATCCTCCAATGAGGAGTTCCACGAGTCACTATATGATGCCCTCGAGGTCGGCAACAAACCTTTACAAGGATGAGGTACACTCCACAACCGAATTGGAGGCTCTCACCAAATTCCGGCGGCTCCCAAAGCCACAAGAATCACAAGGCCGGGGCACGTCTCCACAACTCAATTGGAGGCTCCCGGCTAGTCTCTGCGGCTCCCAAAGCCACAAGAACGACCAACGACCGTCTAGGGTTCCAATGAACCCAAGAGTAACAAGTTCCTCAAAGGAATGGATGGGGAAATCAAATCGCTTTGGTGGAAGTGTAGATCTAGGTCAACTCTCCCAAGTCCTAGAAGGACAAGGTGTTTGAGTGGGTGGAGAGAGATATCTAGGAGTTTTAAGCTTGCAACAATGGTGGGTGAGATATTTCTGGTCGTGGTACCCTTCTCAAGGTAGGAGAAGAACCTTATATAGTGCTCCACGAATTCTAGCCGTTGCAGGAAAAACTTACCCCGGAATCTCCGGACTAGGACCAGAATCTCCGGCCTGTGCGGAGTCTCCGCACCACCAGGTGGCCGGAATCTCTGCACAGACCGGAATCTCCGGCCAGTCTCCGGCAAGTCTGCGGACTGGGCACCAGAGGCTTACGCCACGCGCTGACGAAAATCGACCCAGCCAGGAAACCTGAGGCCGGAGTCTCAGGTCGTCCTGAGGCCGGAGACTTCAAAGTCTCCGGCCTGGACAGAGCCAGAAATTCCCGGATAATTTCCAACAACTTCAAGAAATTCCTAGAACACTATTTTACCATTGTTTTAATGGAGTATCTCGGTGCACAGAACTGTATGTGTGTATGTGTGATTTCCCCCAAAATTTCCATCGAGTGAACCCCCCTTAATAGTACGGCACCCCTAAGACTCAATAAATTAATTCTTCGGGACGCCGACATCGATCTTTTCTCCTTTTAGAGGGGTCACTCATCGTCTCGTGCAATTCAACAATTGTACCTAAAATACTTTAGCACCCGGTAAGATCAAACTTATGTTGTTAACAAACACACAAAACAACTTAGGGAAGACATGTCCTTTCAGGCAGGCACGAAGAATTAGAAGCGTGTCATCAGCGTACTGGGCAATAGGGAAGTCCGTTTGGGGAATAGGCAAAGGAGGGGAGAGCACCCCCTCATTCATTGAGTGATTAACCATAGCTTGGAGAAGATCAACCCCTGCTACAAACAAAATGGGAGAAAATGGATCCCCCTGGCGGACACCACGACGACATGGAAATTTCTTTCTATCTATGCCATTTAATAACACCGAGGAAGTGCCAGATGAGAAGATTAGTCGGACCCATTGCAGCCATCTATCATCAAAACCCCAGCAGCAAAGAATAGCAATAATTGCATCATGCTCGATCGTGTCAAATGCTTTGGCAAAATCCAGTTTAAGAATCACCACTTCCTGTTTAGATTGCTTACATTGATGAATGTACTCATATGCCCATGCCACACAGTCCTGGATGGTCCGAGTTTTAAGAAAACCGTACTGGTTGGTATGAACAAGACTCAGGATTTTTTGCTGAAGCCGATTTGCCAAGAGCTTGGTTAACATCTTCAAACTAGAATTTAGAAGGGAGATAGGACGAAAATCTGAAGGGCAAGATGGCCATCGCACCTTCGGGATGAGTGTGATGTGTGCATCGTTAATGCTTTGGAGATTAACTCTCAAGTGCCAAAAGTCATCACATAGCTGATAGACTGATTCCATAACACCAGGTTCGGTCAATTCCATAGCTTGATCGCCTTTTTTGATTGAAGTAAACGGGAGCGTTACTTCTTCTTTTCAAACCTTAAGGTTTGAGCTCGTCCTCGGTTCGGATCCAGTAGAGTTAGGTTTAATAGAGAGAAGTGGTTCTTGATTGTGAACGCTACTCGAGAAACCGTCAGTAGTTGATTTGAAGTCGGACTGAACCAACTCTTTATCAGGATAATGTTTTATTCTTTCAAATCCCATTTTCGAATCTATTTTAAATAATCCATATCCGATTTGAAGGAATCCGATAGATAAAGATATCCGATTCCGAACTGACAAGCCGGATATGGTACATGATATGGTATGTCAAATAACATCTGATTTGTATTATCCAAAAAATTAGTTAGAATTATCTGATGGTTTTAAACCGAATAATCCGATTTCAGATCAAAAAGAGTATGCTAATCTAGAATACTATGTAATTAGTGAGTGGCCGAGTTCGTTTGTTCAACATAATCTCACTTACAGAGTCATTGTATCGGTAACCGAGTATAACTTTGTTTGTCTCCTAGGCTATGAAACATTTTTTTTTGCCAATGTACATACTATCTCTACTATATAATATGGCTTGAGGTGATGGTTGGTGGTACGTAATCAAACTGCCACTGATGTTGATACAAATTACCCACCATGCCACCGATAAGTAAAAAACGGTTGGAATTTATTTTCTATCCAAAAATCATGGCGCCACCAAATTACTGGCCATCTTTTTCCCCTCCTCCAAGTGCGGCGCACGGAAGCAAGCTCAGTAGCGCACGCCCAAATCGGTGGCTCTCTCTTCCGCAAGAGGATCCCACGTTGGGGGAGCCGCGGTAGAGCTGACCGGCGATGGTTGGAAGCAGAGGAGAGGAGGCGAGGGGAGCCAAGCGGGGCGACCGAAGGCAGGAGCTCACTGGTGTCGGTCGTTGATGGCACGGAGGCGGAGCACTGCCAACCCCGCCGCCAGCCGCCGCCTCCGAAGAGGAGGAGATCCTCGCCGTCATCCTGTGCCTTGGCGGGTCCCAGTACGACCGCGTCTTGGCGTGCCTCCGCTCGGTTGATCCGGCGCCGGCCATCGGCATTCTCCTCGTGGCGGAACCGCCATGGACGAGCGAGTTGAGCTCGCCGGCGACGCGCAGGAGGCGTCCCCGCTGCCGGCTTCGCCTCCCCTAGCCGCGCTCTGCCGTCGCCGTCCCGTCCCTGCCATCGCCCGGCGGGCCATGGCCCATGGGAGTAGGTAGCTCCAATCGGGTGCTCGCAGGGTGCGTCGGCTTCTGGGCAATGAGGGGCGGGAACTATGGATGGGGAAACGGAGGTGGGGTGGAGGAGCGAGGAGGCGGTGGGCGTGTCAAGAGAGGTTGGCAGCGGGGTATGGAGCACCACCGGCGGCGAACCAAGGAAGAGCAGAGCGCTCAACGGCTCTTCTCCTCTGGCTAGAGAGCTGCAGGGACGGTACCCCGCGCTCTGGGCTGCATCAGGAATAGGTACAGTGAACCAATCGTTCGTTTTGAGCTAGCTAAAAACGTAATCAAATTTTCCACTTTCTCTTTCCAGAAATTTATGACACTAAATCTGTTTTCTGTTACTGAAAGCGTAATCACGTGGAATACGCAACCCTGTCCAGCCCTGTCCAACGAAACCTGCTGTCTGCCGCATTGGGCAGCAGATAGCTAACTTTCGCCCACCTTTCTCTCCCAAACTACAACTCCGTTTGAGTTCATTCAAATTCCTAAATTCCTATATTTGAGAGATCTATGAAATGGTATAGATTTCACATTTTTCCAGTATAAATTCCGTGTCACACATTTTATGTGTGATACCATCTCGGCGTCACGGTGTAGGGCTACTGGTGCCCAAGTCCGCGACGTCTTCGCTTAATCAACGAACCAGTGGACATAAAAAACTTCTAAGGCAAGCTAAGAACTTGTAAGCCCCTGTCTATTTTATTTTGTTGTGGTTTGCTTGTTATAAATGTTGTTCCTTGATGAGAAAGCCCAATGAGAGGGTCGTGGAGTGGGCTAGGAGCAACTGTTGTTCCGTTCGACTGGCCGGATGAGGAAGACCACACCATTCGCTGGAGATCGATGGGGCGTTGACTGGATTGGGAAGCCTACGCATGCAGACAACGTGATCGACTTGAGGCAGGTAACTGAACGCACTCGGTTTTGCTTTTTACACCTTTTCCCTTTCAATTGATCACGCATGCAAGTACTTTATTCTACTTTATAGGCAATCGGTTGCAATTAATATGAATTTTTATTGGCGGCCTATCCTGCAACTCACCTTGGCACCGCGCAAGGAGCAGTCACACCGCTGCGAACACAGAGATGGATGAACGGAAAACGTGGACGCGTTGTAGGGAGGATAAAAGAGCATGCTACATGGTCATTGCTGTATACGAGAAAAAGGAGGACAACATTTAAATATTCAAAAACTCATTGTGTTGGAGCGCAAGTTCACTAAATTTAACCACATTTATTTAAAACAACATATCCTTATAAATTTTACTCAAAGTACACGTAACACACATTGTTTCTTGACACCCAAAAATACTGCTAATCAATTTTTGTATAATGTTTTTGTTTATTAACCCGTGGCAACACACGGGCATTTAACTAGTCCGATTAATATTGTTTCCCCTCTGAATCCGCTTCGTCCCGAATTCGTGATCTTATATATCCGCATCTGAATTCGTAACCGGTCAATTATCCGTCCGGCTCCAAATCTGACAAAAAGGAATGGTTGAGGATATGGTAACGATAAATCCTTTTACATCCCTAATGAAGAAATGTGCTAGTCCAAAGTACAAGCAAGGGATGAGATCACGGTAGCAAAGACCGAAAATAACTGGACCGTCGTTTGCATATACAATCCCGAAAGAACAAACCGATTAATCAAAGAATGGTGAATGCTGAACAAGTTAGCTCGGAACCAGCGCTATGTCTCCCAGCTCGGTCAGTGTCCGTGTCGTCGCAAATCGCGCTTGGTTGATAGATTAGTCCTTCTTCGGATGGGCGGGCACCGGCACGGGCATGGGCGACGACGGCTCCCCGGAATTGGAGACGGCGCGGGGCGAGGGCTCCCCGCCGAGCGGCAGGTCGGAGAGCAGCGGGACCATGCGGCGGGCGCTGAGTGACCGCGACGGGCGGAGGCCGAGGGTCTTGGTGGTGGAGAAGACGGAGGAGGACTGGGCGAGGATGAGGTACACCAGCGCCTGCACCAGCACGAACAGCCCGACCTTGAGCAGCGCCCCGTGCTGGCTCAGGCTTGCCATCTCGAACTCCATTGCCGCTAGCTCCCGAGCTTTGGTCACACGACACTACGAGCGAACCGATCGATCAAGAAAGAACTTCCGTGAGATTGATCGAGAGTATGGGTTGCTTGCTGTGTTTGTGAGGCCGGAAGATATGGGGTGCGCGCTTATATATAACGGCCGGAGAGACGCCGGTTTGACCGCCGCCGGGGACAGGATCGCCAACCTCGCGTGCGGGGGTTCGGGTGGTTCGGCGAAAGGCGACGCCAGTTCCACGGGGTTGGATAACAACCGTTCTAGCTGCTCGGCGCTCACCGCTCACGTGTGCAGAGTTGCTATCGTGACTGGCTGCTGGCTAGGAGCACCTGCGTTGTTTCCTGCCGTGTCGTGGTGCTGCCGGTCAAACCCGGCCAACGTAGAATCGGTCATCTCTCTCCAATTACAATTTCGATCGAAGTTTAAAAAAAATACAATTTTGGTCGAAGTTTTTCCTTTAAGACGCTGCTATGCACGTACATGTTTATGCTCCTTTAAAAATGTCCAACGGGAAGGGGTCATGTGCAATTTAGACCCCGTTAGGCTTTAAGGAATTTTGCAGGAATTTCAAAGGAACATTCTTTCTATGGGTTTTTGTTTTGTTTTGCGGAAAGTTGCATCGATCTATTAATAATCATCGACACACCAGTATAAAGATCGCTAAAAATAATAATCATTTTAAATATGTCGTTGAACCGACTAGCGACAACTACAAGAGTGGAGATTTTAAGCTCCCGGATTCTTGTTTTTTATTTTAAGAAATTGTATTTACGAGTTTTTAAAAAAATCTGAAAAAAATCTAGATGTTATCAATGAAGTATCACATAAATGTGCATATTTAATTTGAAACGATGACAAATATACATATCCAAGTATAGTGAACAATGTATATTTTCAATCTAAAATTTACTAAAAATCTTTTTTTTGTGTAGCGCATAATGCATAGAATTTTGCATTGTGATTTTGCATAAATCATTGACTACATATAATTTTTTCAGATTTTATTGAAATTTATAAAGATATTTAAAAAATCAAATAAAGCGATCATGGATCTCAGGAGACAAAGTAACTTTTCGCGATTGTTTGAAATTTGGAAGGAACTGAATGTAAGAGTTTTCAACAACAAAGACTCCATGCCTACAATGTTGTTGTTATGGTTCAAATACAAATGTGGTGCCTGAATCGCCGCGGGTGCTAGCCCTCTTGCCCAGCTCATCCCTTAGGGCCCTTGGGGCCATCGTGCATGTTGTGTTGTTTCATGTCTTTCCTTGATGGCGGTGTCTTCACTTTGGCTTAGGCCTTTTCGTTTCTCATGCTTAATCGATAAAAAACTTATAAAGCAAGAGCTCTTGCCCCGCTTAAAAAATGTTTCTTTTGCTGGCATGTCGTGATTTGTTTATCTCATAGATTAATTGGATAATTTAATAAAAAAGTTAGAGTAATTCTCACTCGTATGAGAATTAATTTGTTCTCGGTTAGGTGACGTCATCAAATTTTAGTAGCAGCCCATGTTGCAACTCATTTCTAACACGAATAACGAAACAAATCAGCAGTCCAAGACAATATTCTCAGTTGCAACCCCACTTACAACTGAAAAATATCTTAGTTATAACCCAACTTGCAACCTACAGATGCACGAATCACGATGTAAATTGGATGGTGGAGAACTTGACTGGCCACTAAAGCAAAACCAGAGTAAGAAAGACCCGATTGCTGTTTGCACAAAGACATTTGAAGATGTATTTGTCGTTTGGTTTCGCTAAGTCTCAATCGACCGATATTTTCTCAAATTTTAGTCTATTCAGAAAAGTGCACTTTTGCAAACTGAAGTTGCACTTTTCAAAACTCACGAAAATCTTAGTCAACTGGGTCATAGCCGGGACTTTTATTATATCCTCGTACCTATGTCGATTTACACACATATACATAGTGTTACCCATTTGATCGCAATTATGCCACATCAGGTGCAATGGACACACACATTCAGAGATTACAGATAACACATTCAGGTATCAATGGACACACACATTCAGAGATCGGTGCAATAAGCTGGGGCACTGACGATTTATGTGTTGCAGAACAATGCCATCCATCAGACATGCACATTGCCGCTGCTATCTGTCTGGCGATCGTGGCTGCTGTTTGTCTGACGATCGCGTCTGAGCAACCTGCTGCAGATTCTTCTGATCCGGCGGCCTCCAGGTAGAGATCGCCTCCGGACGGGCGGCGTCGGGTGGAGGGACGGCGACGACGCAACATCTGTGGCGGTGGAGTGAAACGCCGGGATGCTGCCGCGGCACACTGGGCAGGAATTGCGCAGCGACAGCCACGTGACGATGCAGTCGGAGTGGTACAGGTGGCCGCAGGGGAGCAGGCGCGCGGGCGCCGAGGGCAGGAGGGGGTCGGTGCAGACGGCGCAGACCAGCGCGGCGTCGGTGACGGTGATTGTGGGCAAGGCCGCGATGGACTCCGCCGGCGCCGCTTGTGACCCGCCGCGTTGGAGCGGCGGCATGTCGAACGTGGCGTCGTAGGCGGAAACAGGAGGCGGCGGCGCTGGCGACCAGGCTCGTTGGAGCGGCGTCTCGAACGTGGCGCCGTAGGAGGAAACAGGCAGCAACGATGGCGGCGGCGGCGGCCGTGGCGGGCTTTCGTAATCGGAGTCCGAGGGACTGATGATGTACTCATCTTGCCATGCACCGTGGAGCGGAGAATCCCAAGGCAGGGGCGGGGGCGGAAGCGGAAGCGGAAGCGGAAGCACATCCTCCTGAGACGTCGACATGGTCTCCCCGGCTGTGGACAAGGACAAGGCCAGAGGAGACGACTCGGGTTGCATCTCGCCTTGGTGTTGTCGTTGGAGAGGCGGCGACGCCAACAGAGGGGAGGTGTAGGCGGAGGAGTATTGCGACGATAGGGAAGAGACGGCAGGGGAGGACCGGCGCCGTTGCTCTTCCTGGGAGCAAAGAAGTCGGAATTCGCGACGACTGAGTCGGAGGGGTCGAAGAAGTAACGGCGGCTCCTCCTTGGCCGGGCGACGACCGACTCGGAGGGGTCGAAGAAGTAATCCCATGTACCTTGGTTCGACGGCGGCAGCGGCGGCCTTGTGGAGGAACTGGAGGGTCGCGTGCACTTGGACACCAGAATCCGCGGGGCCGTCGTGGAAGAAGAAGAAGATGACGAGGAAACGTGCCGAATTGGCGGAGGCGGGCAACCGAGGGATTCGAAGAAGCAATCCCATGTATCGTCGGACCCGGACGCCTGCAGCAGCCAAGGCGGAAGCGGAGGAGGAACCAGATCCCGCGACGTCGACATGGTGCCCGCGACGGTTGACGAGCGCGAGGTGAGCGTCGTGGAAGAAGGCGACGACGACGAAGACGTCCTGAAAGGGGCGGGCATGGGGGTGGCGGAGGCGGAGGCGGCAACACCGGCTGGGGCGCTTGGTGGTGGGCGTGGGGGAGTCGTCGAGGTAGTCCTGGCCGCAACGGGGGCAGAGGGTGAAGTGGAATGGGGAGGGCGGGGCGGGGAGCGAGAGGATTGCGCTGCAGGTGTTGCAGTAGAAGCGCACGGTCTCGGCCGAGGCCAGGGCGGAAGTGGCCATGGCGTGGGCTTCCGATGCTCCGGCGGCCGGCTCGCGCCCTGCCTACATCCCCTATATCAATGTCGCCGAGAGTTGGTGGTGATTGACTGACTGTTGTGCTGGCCGCGTTTTCTTTTTCGTCCTGGCTTCCTTTGGATGGCTTTCCACGTTTTGGTGACATGGAGAGTACTAGGAACTTGACATCAAAGGCCAAATGTTTAATTTATATCCGTTTGTTGGCACTTTGCAGATTTTGTTACGTACGTAGATGCTCACGCACCCCAGATGGTGAGAGCAGATCGGCTAAATTTCGCTAATCAGTTTTTGTTCAGCCAGGTGGGAAACACATTATATGTAGCTTCTCGCTGAAACGGAGGAACCCCATCATAGTTCAAGCAATTCTTTGCAAAGTTCTCAAAACCTAAGCTGGGCATGAAACCGTAATAATATCCACCAAATCACTGTCGCAAATTTTAAGGCTCCTTCGTTGTTCCGCCACACTGGGCCAGAGATTTGGTTTCCACAGCCCGCACGTACATGTTCAGATGATCCTTCAGACGCACCGATACAGAAGACGACGCTGCTTTACAATCTCCAGTCGGCCCAAAAAAACCTGCAAGCCAAAGCCATGTAATCTTGCAAAACCGTAGATCGTTTCCGAACTTCCCAAACTATACAAACAACGCTAGAACTAATAATGATCCTTCTACATATCTGTTGCTGCTGAATATTAAGGGCTACGTTTTGATCCGCCGGAGATTCATATTCATAGTTCGGGGAAACAAAAAGACTTGAAGCAGATGACACTATAAGTCCAATAACACCTTTTGTCTTTTGAGCTTGTGTTATTATTTTCAGGAAAAGGTGAGAGCACTATGGAGCTACTTTGCAAAAGTTTGACTGACTCACAAACGCGGATAGCTGCAATCGATGCATGCCCTTTGTTAGAAGACAGATGCGAACATGTCACCATGCACTATCCAGTAAGAAGACTGACTTAATACAATATATACAGGTTCAGTGGGTTACCATTTGCGAACCTCGTAATCAAGCTAGTGAGGGGAAAATGCACCTTGTGACTGAATGGTTCTCACTGCAAGTTACCTCTGAGAAAGGGCGACTACAGAAGTATGGCTTTTGTAGTTGTGTCACCCAGATCACGGAAAAATTGCCAACAGAGTTGACGTCCTATTGATCTATACTGAAATGCACAACGGACTTGATGCCCGTTTGATCTATATCATTTCTGATGATTCATAACTCAGCCTACATTACAGTTTATTCACTTGATGTCATTCTGGGGAAGCAGTACAACAATGGATGGGATGAAAGCGAAGCATGGCTACCGGTCTGTTTACCGGGCGAGAGTACCAGGGTGCGTTTAGTTTGATGGAAAAAGCCAATGCAGAACATTAGAGAATAGTATGGTGCTAAAACAGCAACTGAGACAAGAACATCACTGTCTGCACAACCAGGTTCCCCCCCCCCCCCCCCCCCCCAAACCACAGGTGATCTGCAGAACAGTAAAAGCAAAAAAAAAATCATAATTCACCCAGGAACCCACACTTGGGTTTGGACAGGAGTGCAGGGCTACTACAGAACCGAATAACCAACTTCAACCAAAGAACCCAGAGGAACCCAGGCCAGAGGCACGCCATGCTAACTTTCGAGCAACAAAACGAACTACAGAACTATCTTAAAGGCCCTCCAGCTGCTTCAGTCTCCGACCTTGATCCCCACTCCTACTGTCAACATCTAAAGCTTCCTTTCCTTTCTTCTACATCAGCATCATCTCTCAAGTCTTGGGACTACCGGCCGCCAGCCTCTCGAAGCACCAAAGGCCTCACTTGATAATTGCACGAATAGTTTGGCTCCCCAGTTGAGAGCATCTCGGCTTCCCTCCTTTGCCTGCAAAATAGACCAAGATGAAATCATATTACCAATCATGTTGGTTACAGCAATCGGATCATTAGGCTTAATCGACCGGAAGCACGCATTATTGCGCGTCTTCCAAATCGCCCAAACAATTGCTGATACCCCCACAGCGACAAAATGTCTATCCTTCTTGTCAAAACTTTTTAGCCAGGATCCTAGCATATGTTGTAAGTTTCTCGGTCTGTTCTTAAACACTAGTACATAAACGTACATTAGAGCCGGTCCCAGAGAGTCATCTCAGCCGGTTAAATTGTCCGTCTCTGCGCGGGGTCTCTAATGTACGCTCCATTAGAGCCGGTCTTCTGGGACCGGCTGTAATGAGCTCGTCCCTGAGACAGACGGTAGAATCAACCGTCTCGAATGTCCATCCTATTGGAGACGGTCCGGAAACATAGCCGTCCCAGATCCATTGCATATTGGAGACGGCCGGGGTTAATGCGTGTCTCGAATATTGGTATTAGTAGAGACGACCGGAACAAATATACGCCTCCACTAGTACAGAACGACACATCCGATACCCCTCTATGGAAACGGCACGAGTTAGGCGACGGAGAATCGCGCTTTCCGCGTGAGAAAACCCGCCCCGCCAGGCAAGCTGGCCCGCGTCCCGCCTTCATAGGCAACGGTCGCGAATTATTAACCGTTGCCGATATGTTGGTAACGGAGTTTCTTTCGACTCCGTTTGCGATATGTTCTTCAATGGCATCGGACATTTGTATACAACCGTTGGCGAGGTTGCTTATATAAAATTCCTTTTTTAGCACTATCTTGGATATTATAAAAGACTGTCGATTCACCCTTGTTCCTCCGCTCCAGCTTGTTTTTACTCCGCACTCGTGTCCTCCATGGCCAAGAGCATGAGCTCGTCGGGGAGATCGAATGCGTCCTCCTCCTGCGCCGCCGAGGCCGGGTCAGATCTGCCGCTTGTGAAGTGCGTTTGCTGCCGCTGTCGGAACGCGATTCGTCGAGTGTCGCATTCGGATCTGAACCCAGGCCGGATCTACTTCAAGTGTCCAAATCACAGGGTTAGTTCGACGCTTCGACCAGTTTTGATTGATTCTATTCTATGTGTGATGCTGATTTGGCTCTGGATTCGATTTACCATTTGGCAGGGAGGGGCGAAGAGTATTCTGGGAGCTGTGATTATTTTTTTTGATTGAAGATTATGTTGAGATGCTGCTTGCTAATGGCGTCGAAGTGGAAGCTGCAGAGCTGAAAAATGTAGGCTTGATAGTCAAGAAGGCGAACATGGAGATGAAGCCGCACACTGCAGCAGCTCTAGCTGGTTTGGCATGGAGCCCAACAAACACTTCGACTAAATCTGACCATGTTGTTGCTGTGCGCAAGGAGCGGCATAAAGGAACAGAAATAGCTCAGTTAAATGTTCTTGTGAGCATTGCTAGAATGATTTTGTGTGTTTGTGTGCTGCTGTTAGGTGTGAACTTGTATGCAGCAATGAAAATCAGTAGAATGTATTAGGTTCGTATGCAGCTATGCAAATCAGTACAATGTATTAGCTTCGTATGCACTTTGAAAATCACTAGAATGTATTATGCTCGTATGCAGCTACGGAAATCAGTAGCACATGGTAGTTGTGAACTTGTATCCAATGGAAACGGTTATATAAAATGTCCGTTGCCAATTGGGTGCCTATAAATGTACTGGCGAAGCAAGCCCCATCAGTCTCATTCTCAATCCCTCACTGTCCATCTTTCAACCCTAGCCGCCGCACATTGTAGCTTTTTACTCTCCTCACTCTCTCATGGCTTCCTCTGCCGGCGCTTCTAGATCTCGCCATCGCAGCCGCGGCTCTAGCGGCCGCACCGATCTAGCTGCATCTGTTCGTGATAGGGCAGATCTGGAGGCGGCTGTGATGCGGCAGGTGTGGGAGCGCGTCAGGCTCATCACCTCCGGTGATGCCCCGCGTCCTCTGGGCCACGCGGAGCTGGATCAGATCATTCATCGGGTGGTGATGCAGCAGTTGTGGCGGATCCGCCGTCAACGGAGGCCGATCTGGAGGCCGCCGTCGACGGAGGAGGAGGTGGCCGATCTGGAGGCGACGTCCCCGGTGGAGGAGGTGGCCGATCTGGAGGCGCCGTCCACGGTGGAGGAGGTGGCCGATCTGGAGGCGCCGTCCACGGAGGAGGAGGTGGCCGATCTCGAGGCGCCGTCCACGGAGAAGAAAATGTGAGGTCTAGATCGCTCAGCTCATGAACTAGTTCATCAATTGGTTTTATATAGAACTTGTCTAGTATATAGAACTTGTCTAGTATATAGAAAACTCGTCTAGTATCTTGCACTTTATTGTTTCTGTCTAGTTTTCTAGTCTAGCATAGAAAACTTGTCTAGTATATAGAAAACTTGTCTAGTATCTTGCACTATTTTAAAGTCTAGTAGGGTGAATTAATTTCAACTCTTTGTAGTACTACCGATGATGAATAGATCCAGTCACAACTTTTTGTCAATGTGCTAATCCTCGTTATTGTTTTGTGTAGCCAGTGTATGAAGTAATAGTATTTCGGCGACACTGTATAAAAAATGGTGAGGCTCTTGAAGGAAACATCACCTTCAAGTTATGCCTCCAAATCGTTTGATCGGACTGCAAGCACACGGATATAGGCGCTTAAAGGTGTGAACTGTTTTCACATTAAATTATATCTATGTCATGTAGCATCATATTTTGGCTCTTCTCTAACTATCAATCCATGTATTTTTATCCAGAAGCACAAAGCTGATCCGAACAAACTTTAAATGTGCTACTTATAAAGTGGGATTATATTTCGGCGACACCGTCCAAGATGGAGCAAGCCTCAGTACGAAGAATTTGGCAATTTGGCTTGGTGTAGTTTCTGTTTTTTCAGTTTCTCCGGCTATTTTGTGGATGTGTGTTTAGGGAGCAAGCCTTAGCTGCAGTTTAGGGAGGCATGAGAATGATAGGATTAGCGAAGCATGTGTAACTCATCTTTTGATGCTATGTAATGGTGACAATTGTTATATAAGTTATGAACGGTTTTGCTAGCAACTTTGTGCTTCTGCTGTGATATTTTGAATGTCAATTGGCAACTGTATTGCTGCTGTAGGCTTATGAAAAAACCACAATGCAAACGAGTAAAACAGAATCTCCGTTTCTGATGTCCAGATACATCGGCAACGGAGACTGGATGGCAACCGTAGCCAAAATCAAGCCTCATCGGTGACGGTTTTTCTTGTCCGTTGCCGATGAGAGCCTTCACATCAGTGACAGGGTCGGGGACGCGGACCCTTTTTCCGTTGCCGAAGGGGTTTTTGGCCCGTTTCCGATGTGTCGTTCTGTACTAGTGCTCCATTGTTCTCTTTGTTATAGACGGACGGTATTATTGTACGCCTCCATTATTCCTTTTATTAGAGACGCGTAGAAATAATGACTGGCGGTATGTTTTCGCAGGGTCCAGACAGCTTCTCCGGATGTTAAATCATTTTCGAGCTGTGCAATATCCGTCCCCTCCGGAACAGTTTCCAGACTGTACGACATTTTTAGCAATAGAAACCACACAATATATTATAGCATTAGTATTATCCATCTAGGAGAAAATCCACATTTGAAAAATAGAAATATCTGCATACATAACATGGCAAGTTTGTAACAACATCAGCATAGGAACTCTGTCACTTCACGGGCTGTGGAACTCTCCGATGTCTTGGACCACATGTGTAGCAAGAAAGGTGGCAACATCCTGGCGGACTTGATCTAGCTTCTGCTCCGACAATTCCTTTGTGTCGATTCGCAGTTCCTACATAATAACAGTTGATCATGATCCAAACCAGAACAAGTATGGAAAACATACAACATGATAATAAAAGGATTTTCACATACGCAGGATGATGACTGACGTGATTGAACTCTCTCCATCATGATGTCCATATGTCTGGCAACATAGAAGCCACAGAGAGCTATCCCAATGGGTTGCTGGTGGCACTGAGACATATATAGAGCATACAAATCATGATCAACTTCTCATTCTCCCAAAAATAATTGACATCAAATGCATACTAAGCCCGTACAAGCTAGTATTGCTATTAAATGGAGACTAACCTGGTAGTTAAGGTGATGGGTTAGCTTATTGTACTCCTTTGAATTTTCTCCCCGGTAGCGAAGTACCTTATACGATCTGAAGAATATATGGATAAAAAATAAGTATATCATATTACTGAAAGACATGAATGGATACTCGAGCCCAGTAGTACAGTTATCATGCAGATAAATCAATCACCTGTCAAGAAGCAGGCTTATGTCTGTATAGTCTGGTGTGGGACTCCTACCCAGCAAAGAATCAAGATAACAGACAGAGCCATCTGGTACCGAGATACTGATCAGAATCCAGTGATCACTGAAATTTAAACCAATTAGTGGTGTGCGCCTGATCGCAACGTATAACAATTAAGATGCGGCACAAGCTTACTATTTATGATAAGGCCAAAGGATTACCTCCTTCTCTTTGCTGTTCTCCATCACATAGATGATGTAATCCTCGACGGGCCTTTCGCCGTCCTGATCAATACATCCCTGCGAAGCAATGGAGGGGTCGATGAAGCTTATTTTCGAGCCACGGGCCCGGTCTTCAAGCAATTTTGCCCTACATACATATATAATTGTATTAGAGTACAACACATACAATTGTACATACATAGATGTTGACAAAAAATTGATTGTATAAATACTCACAAGGAAAAACATCTCATTATGCTGGAGTCCAATGGTCGCATGTTAAGCAGGAGAAACAAGTCTTCCCAAGTGACACAGAAATCAAGAGACCTGTCATGCATGAAGTGTTCCTGTTTGAAGAGAACCCCGATTCCCGGAACTTGGTTTTTGGTCGCCCTCTTAAAATTATTCGTGTGGAGCCTCTGCAACGCTGCACAGGCCCAGCCAAGCTTTGAGACAACACTGCCACGCACATGTATAAGCTTTGCCCCGGGCTTGTACTGCGGTACTTCTAGTGCTGTTTCAAAGACACCACCCGCATCCTCGAATGCTTGGAGCTTTTCCCCAAACAACGAAGCTGGATCAAGTTTCAACAAATCTATTGTGGATGTAGGAGTACTGTCTGATTGGGGTACTTCCACAGGTGAAGTATCTGCTAGCTGGGAGGTGAGTGGCTCTGAGGGCTGCAGTGGCTTAGTTGGCTCGTCAGCAAGGTTGGGACTTGTGGTCTTGGCTGGCTCAGTAGTAGAACTGCTAGGAGAGCATGGTTTGGGTACATGAGCTTTTGTGGTGACTGCTTTCTTGGAGGGAACAGGTGTTTGTTTTGTCTCAGTACTTGGCTGGATTGGATTTTGAACGACTATAACATGGTTGACGACCACACTTTTGGCCGGTTCGGTTTCTGAACTAGAAGTCCGAACAGCCAGTTCCGATATCTTGGGGGTGAGTGTTGGTGAGGGTGGCGTGGTTGTTGGCATATCAACAAGTATATCGTCCTTGGGCCACTGGATGTAGGTGCCCTTCGCATCGTACAGCTTGGTAATATCTTCATCAGGGGGACCGGAAGAGCGAACCCACGGAACTCATCGACGACATCATCAACACTCACCTTAACATGACTGACGATAAGAGGACAATTGTGTACCAATAGCCCTGGCCTTGGAGGACACACCATGCCCCACGCAGCCAGATCCTTATATGCTGATCCATCTGGGTGGGCAAGCCTCACGAGAATCTTGCAGCTGGTGGGCATCTGCAAGGATAGTTTAATTAGTTCAGCTATATATACATAGGTTGCATGCCATGAAAATGCATTATATATTTATGTACTTAATTAATTTCTCTGATATGCATGCATGGGTACAATTTACCTCTATGGTATCACAAGGATTGATTGTGTCTCTGCCAGTAGTAGGGTGACTTCTCGGGAAGCAGTACAGCTAGGACTTGGACCAAGGCTAGGCATCTGCAGGCGGGGTACATAGCTTTGATCTCAGCTACGATATAAGCTTTGATGATGTCTCGCAAGTTCTTCTCGTATAGCTCTTTCCTAGCTTTTTTGCATTGACGCTTGTCATCCTTAGTCCAGTTGCGGCCTGTTTTCCACGGGGCGAAGACACCTACTCCCGTGGTGCAACCAGAGTGCTCGGGGTTTCCCAACCCCGCTTTGAGCACATCTCCGTCGAATGTACCTACTTGCCTCTTTTCATCCCATTTCACCTACAACAAATTATTGAAGGAGTGAGAGAAGAACGAAGGATATTGAGACGACATAACGTGCATATATAGTACTACTCATCTATTTTAACAAGTGAGTCCTCACCAATTCTATGTAGGCCTCCCGGTATCACCGTTACATATAGTTGGCTCACCCGTCTCTTCGTCATATTTAGTTCTAGCTCTGGTCCAAGCTCTTGTCCTAGGGCACTTGATATGTGCATATGGTATAGGCTTTCCCTCCAACACAGCTTTCTCGTCCTCCTTTTTCCATACCGTCTGCATGCCCGCATACCTAGCAGTCCCCATTAGGTGAGGGTGCTTGTGTTTCAAGGCGAGCTCTCTCGCTAGCCTACTCTTTTCTGCAAACTCGGGTAATTTTTTCGCCCGAACAAACTCAATCCATTCATCTTGTTCGATCTGTGGGAACAGTTTACGTGGGTCATTATCCCTAAGTGCAAACTCAGTCACTAGCCTAGACTTCCATTGCTTCCAGGCCTTGCCAGCTATCAATACAGCCGCACGCTCAACTCTCTTCATGGCCTTTGGGCTCGAATCTGTGACGAAGTTGAAGTAACCCAGGATCTCCTTCGCAAGAGCAGCACGGGCGGTCTTGCCAACTTTCTTCCAACTAGCAAGGTTGATGGAAACTCGGTCTCGTGCCACGATCCCACAAACCGTCGAGAACTTTCTTCTACAGGAATCGGGCTTCAATACAGCTCCAGTGTACGGATTGAGGGCGGTCACTATGCACTTAAATTCTGGCCTGAGAGATTTCGTCCTTCCCGAGCCTTTGCGGGCCTTCTTCTTTTTGCGGTAAAGGCACTGTATATATATAGCAAAGACAGATATATGACTAAGTAGCACAATTAACCGTCGAGAACTTTCTTCTTTTTTGAGATTACACTAGCAAAGACAGATACTCCCTCCGTTTTTAATTATAAGATGGTTTTGCCCTTTTCTAGATCTACATATATCTAGACATTTTAGTGTATATATCCACTCATTTTAGTATGCATCTAGTCAATACGCACGATACCCAGAACGTCTTATAGAAAAAGAAACCTAAATAACTAGCAGATCAAGAACTAATAAAATCTATAAATATCAGTAACTAAAATCACCGTAAATAGCAATAACACATTAACTAGGGTTCAAGTTGCTCGAAGGCGTCTCCTCGAGATCATCGGAGTCCTGATCTGTGTCACTAGAGTCCTGTTCTGCTGAAGCGCTGGGGGTAATGACTTGCCTCGCTCACTACGGCGTGGCAGTACTCTTGGAGCCGCCGTCGACATCACGGTGGTATTGGCGCCGGCGTTGGCCGATGGGGAGCCGGTCATCCTCTTGCAACCACGGTCGCGGTGGGGTGGGGTGCAGCGACTAGCGGCGGCGATGGGGAGGCAGCGACGGGCACCAGGAAGGGGGCAATGACGGCGCGCGGCGGGCGGGGAAGTGCGGCGACGAATAGCGGCGGGGAGGGCGGCGACGAATAGCGGCGGGGAGTGGCAGCGAAGGCGGAGGGAAGGGCAGCGGCGGAGGGAGTGGAAGAGTGGAGTGGAGATAGGGTTTGTGGAAGAGGAGGAGTGTGGGCGGGGAGATTCAGAACATATCCCCAAAATTTTGAGCCCAAATTTTTGGCCCGCGAAGTAATCTGCCGCCAAAATTTCAATATACGGACCCTCTGTGTACTTCCGGAATGCCCGGTGATTGCGTTACACAAAAACTACAAATGATGCATATGTCGTAGTAGAATTGCTAGTATACACATATTCTACAGTTTAGATATATTATTTAAAGAATGTTTGAAGGACATATCTAACTAATATATACTCTCTAGCTATTGATCGATCCAAGCCAAGTAGGATAGCTTCTTCATATCTAGGGCAGGCTTTAGGTATGCTTTATTTAGTTCAAACATAAAGTTGTAAAGATAACTTTGCGGTTCGTACGTACAGAAGATCCATCGAATCAGATTTGTAAAGTTTGTCAAAATCTGGACCCTCCGAACTGTCATTTGAACATTCTAATTTACGCAAATGTGTATACAATAACTTTGAAAATGTGCATATACAAAGGAGCATGAATGCTTACCACTGTTTACCGAAGTTATCTACGAAAAATAAGGTGCGTATGAAGTTATATTATATCACGTAGTAGAAGTTTTGGAGTTTAACGGGGAAGAGGGTATGCATATTGCCCGGGAGTGTGTGCCATACTCATAGAAAGAAACATCATATCAATGCTAGAATCTCAACTAGTTCAACAAAAATACCAAAATAAATAAATAAAAAATTTGTAGTATAAGATTATCAATAAGGGTTGTCACGTTTCAAGATAAGATGCAAAATTTGTAGTTTCGATTGAGATTATATAAAAATTAATGTGTTAACAAAACCCGGAGCTTGTCCGGAACCTCCAAACATTAGTTTACAGGGATACCCTTGCCGTGCCCCTATGTGTCAGCCCCCATTTGCCCCCGCCCCAGCCTTAACCCTAACCCGGTCTCCGTCGCCGTCGCCGTCACGGCTGTGAGTCCTTGCCCGCTCCTGGTGCCAGCCAACTACGCCGCTACCCGTGCTAGCCGGGCCGTGGCTTTGTCGTCTGAGACGCCTCACCGACGCCGGCGCAGGCACCACTTCGACGAACACAAAAATGTCGTCCGAATCGGGTAAGAACGACACCAATTTTTTACAATTCATTGTTCGATCTGGGGAGTTTTGGTTGATTCGTACCACGCTCCAGGAGTGCCTGAATTCCCTGTCCGACTGGGGGTTTATAGGGGACTAATTTCATTCTCATAGGTGTAGGTTCGGAGTATGAAGCATCCTCGTCAAGTGAGCATGTTCGGCAAGATCTTTCAGAGAACAAAAGGAAAAGGCGCACGGACGCGGTGCCAGTAGACGAGGTACCTAAGAAGAGGGCCGAAGCAAAGAGAGTTGTGAAGAAAGATGCTGATCCAAAGGCAGCCAGAAGGTCTTAAACCGTACTCCAAACCCTCCAGCCAGAAGGTCTACAAATCATGTGGTCGTTGATCATCGGAAAGTACCAATGAAAACTGCAAGCTTTATGGAAATGGAGAAGCCAGAGTACACAGCTCTTCGTTGGGATACAAATCCTTATGCTGGTCGGGCAGATGTTGACTGTGGCCCAATGTCCCGCACAAATATTCAGAAAAAGATATTTGAAGAAGTTATTCTCGCACTTGATACAAAGATTGCTCCTCAAAAGGCAATCGACTTTGTGCACATTCAGAAGTTCGATAAAACTTTTGTCAATGTGTTTCAAACTTGTCAGTGCATGGGCTTAGTGGACATCATGGAGTTCAAAAATGACTACAACGAAGAGGTGGTCATGCAATTCTATGCCACCCTCTTTCTTGAGAAGGATGCAGATAAGCATTTTCGGTGGATGACTGAGGACAGAGAATACCGTGCCCCACTTAGTACATTTGCTGAAGCTTTAGGAATCGGTATGGTTGATCCAATCGATACCAATTTCTTTCGTCTCCATGATGATGACTTCACGAGGAAGCCTCATGAGCTGGCTGAATGCTATGATCCTAGTGGCAGAGTAATGGGTGTTGATCATGGGCACATTGGAGGCCTCTTGCCCTACTATGACACATTGCACAAGCTATTTCGGTGGACCTTGTTCCCGAAGGCGGGAGACTCATCTTACATATGAGGATATGCAAAAAACCTCCTTTGGTTCATTTCGAAGAGGAAGTCAGGAAAGGTTGATGTGATGGATCTTTTGTATCAAGAGATAAGGAAGAACATTGTTGATCGTCGAAGGTCACTCTTTTACGCTCCATACATTCAAACCTTCATTGAGCACGTCACAAAAAACTACTACACCGCTGGCCCTGGCATCAAGAAGCATGGTTATCACAAACCTGCTGTTGAGAAGCCAATCAAAGGTGTGACCAAGAAAGACCTCCGCAACAAGTCCACTAGAGATTTCGACTACCAGGATGTTCCGGGCTCCACTAGCTATGAGAGCAAGAAGAGGCAGGCCCGGATCATTCGTGGTCTCAGGACGTGGTATTTCATTTACCTGGAAGATCGGGGAAAGCGTCACAGCGACCGTGCTAGACTTAAGCAGAACAATAAAATGCTTAAAGAATTGATCAGGCACCACAAAATTGATATGCCGACTGACAAGGGGTCTGAGGATGAGTGGAGTGACCAAGAGGAGGAAAAGGATGTATTTGCAACTGATGAGGATGATCATGAAGATTCAGAGCCGGCACCAGCATCCAGTACCGACAAAGAGTTCTAGAGAGGATCTCAGATCCTATATCAGCATCCAGTTTTAATTATTTATGTATCGAACTATATGTCTCTGTTTGATTTAATCCTCGAGTGAGACTATGTATATGCGCATGAGGCCTGCCCTGTGACAGCCCATTGTGTGTCTGGCTTATTTGATTAGATTAATTATTTATGTATATGCTTATACGTGTGCAAACATGTGTTTTAATTATTTCCTTACTACTCGCTTGTAGTAGTTTTATTTGCTTATCCGTTTATTTTATTATCAAAGACGGCTCACTTTTCCAGCCGGCGCTAGAGTTTCATTTCGGACCATCCGGCAGAAAATCGTAGGACCCCGGATTTCCTATCAGCTGGACTAAATATACATATATGGTTCTTCCGCACCATATGAAAATCAAACCCCACTAAAACAGATGGCAGTTGATGGTTGGCATATTACAACATGATATATGAAGATATAAATGTGCTTCATAATGAAAAGAACACCAGTACGTAGTTCATACAATTATTAAAATCCATACAATACATAGAAATTACATGCTATCCTCTTCATCGGAACTGTCATCGCGGACGTGCGGCTGTTCCGGTAGAATTTCATTGCCGTCTCTGTGCGTGATGGAGCAGGAAGGTCCATTAACCTCATCGATCTTGTTGTACTCTTCCTCGGAGATCACGCCTTCGGCACCGAGGATACACCTTTTTGAATGCATAACTACGTGTCTCTTCTTATTCTTTGGGTCGACGATGTAGAAGACTTGGTTAACCAGGTTAGCTGCTACGAATGGCTCGTTTTTGTAACCAACACGATCAAGGTTCATGGTTGTTTGTCCACTGTCATTTGGATTCACCTGATTGTTGATAACCCATTGACAACGGAACAAAGGAAATTTCAAATCCAAATAGTCTAACTCCCAAATCTATCCGTAGTAGAGTTTTTTTTTGTGATCTTCTAAGCAAACACCACTATTTTGTGTTGTTGTATTGCTATCTCTGTTTTTGGTAGCAAATGTGTAACAGTTGATTCTGTACCCTTCAAATTTTCTGACCTCCCACGTTGAGCCTTTTGCAAGAGCAGCAAGCATGGGGTCCGCATCTGCCACACCAGAAAATGTTTTCTTGAACCAGGCGCTGAACTCCTGGATGTGGAGTCTGTCGATGTTCCGTCGATTAGGATACTTTGATCGCAGAAAGTCCAAGTGATGTGTCAGATATGGACTGACTTCTTTCCTGTGTTGCAGCACTGTGAAATGTGCCTGATCATATTCAGTCCTAGTTGGTTGTATTTTCCTCTTTCCATTTGTTCCATATCCTTCAAGCATCCCCTCATGTATAGACCTAGGAACACCGATCGGGTCAAGACGAGCCATGAAATCAAGACAGAACTCAACAACCTCTTCGGTCACATAACCCTCAACAATGCTTCCCTCTGGGTGTGCTCGATTCCTAACATAATGCTTAAGAATTCCCATGAAACATTCAAACGGGTACATGCTTCGCATGAATGCAGGTCCGCACATCTTTATCACATACACAAGGTGAATAATAAGATGTACCATGATATCGAAGAACGACGGAGGAAATATCATCTCCAATTTGCATAGAGTCTCCACCACATCTTTTTGTAGCTTATCCAATGTATTAGGATCAATCACCTTCCGAGATATTATGTTGAAAAAGTTGTACAACTCCGTTAGAGTATTTCGGACATGTGGTGTCAAGGAATTCCTGAGCGCGACAGGGAGCGTTTGTGTCATCATGACATGGTAATCGTGAGACTTCATGCCCATTACTTTTTAGTCCTTCAATGAAACAATCCATTTATAGTTGGCGACGTAGCCATATGGAAATGACATGCCATGTAGAGATTCACAAACATCTGTTCCCTCTTTTGAGCTGAAGACATAACTCACGGGGGCTCGCTTCACCTCAGCCTTGTCATCCGACACAGTTGGTACCCCTATTCTGAGTTGCTTAGCCTCAAGTCGTGCGTTAACGCTATCTTTTGTTTTGTCCTTAATTTTCATCAATGTCCCTAGTATGGTATCGCCCACATTCTTCTCCACGTGCATGGAATCGATGCAATGCCGAACATCGAGTTCCTGCCAGTATTTTAATCTCCAAAATATTGATTTCCTCTTCCAAACGGACTGTGTTGGAGGCTCTTCGTCCTTGGGGGGCTCTTCTTCTGTTGCTTTGCCTTTGCCTTTGCCTTTGCCTTTGCCTTTAACTTTGACTTTGACTTTGCCTTTGCCTTTGCCTTTGCCTTTAAACATTTTCCCATGGACAACTTTCAAGTGTTGAACTTGAGCATAGATCTGGCTGCCCTTCAAAACTGCAGGAGCCAAATCATTCTCAACGGTATTATCAAACTTCTCCTTCATCTTGCGATATTGATGTTTCTTTGGCAAGAACCTCCGATGTCGCATGTACACAACTTTCCTACACTTATACAGATACTGACTTGCAGTGTTTTCTAGGCACTGCACACATGCTTTGAACCTTTTAATTGCCTGGCCGGAGGTGTTCCCATAAGCCGGATAATCATTGATGGTTAGGAACAACATGCATATCAGGGAAAGCTTTGCTGCTTAAACGCATCATATATTACTACTCCCTCATCCCAAAGAAGTTCCAAATCCTCCACCAAAGGTTCAAAGTACACATCAATGTCGTCTCCCGGTTGTTCCGGTCCCTGGATTAGTATTGCAAGCATGATGTAATTGCGCTTCATGCACAACCATGGAGGGAGGTTGTAAATGCATAAATTCACGGGCCAGGTGCTGTGCGTGGTAGTCATGTTGCCAAACGGGTTCATTCCATCAGTGCTTAGTGCAAACCTGACATTCCTAGTTTAGCATGTCCGATTTGGTCAGGAAACTTCCTATCCATATTCCTCCATTGCAGAGAGTCAACAGGGTGTCTAAACATCCCGTCGTCAGTGCGTTTCTCTGCGTGGCAACGCATCAGTTCTGCGGTTTCGGGGTTAGAATATAACCGTTTCAAACAAGGAATAATAGGCAAGTACCAACAAACTTTTGCAGGGATGTCCCTCCTATTCGGCCTTTCTTCTTCTTGCTTGCTTGTGCAGTATCCATGTCATCATCACTGTCATCATCCCAGATATGATCCTCATCCTTTGGAACCTTGAACCTAGGAGTTTTGCACTGTGGGCATTGCCGCAAATTCATATTGTCACCACGGTACAATATGCAATCGTTTTGACAAGCATGTATTCTTTGAACTTCCATTCCCAGCGGACACACAATCTTCTTAGCTTTGTACATACTCTTCGGCATGCGGTTTCCTTCCGGAAGAAGGTCTTCTAGGAATGTAAACAACACAGTGACGCTCTTATCTAACCATCCGCCCTTTTCCTTCATCTGTAATATTTCAAGTACGGTACCCAACTTTGAGTACTGCGGCTTGCACCCAGGGTACATATCTTTCTCCGAGTCTTCTATCATACCAAGATATTTCTTGTAAAGTTTCTCATCCTTACAGTCTGCTATATTGTCCCGCAACATCTGACTGAGAGTGTCCCTCTCTCCATCTGCTTGTCCACTTGAGACGTGTCTTGCGATGCTTGCTCTGTTTCATGATCACCAGTTGATGTATATATGGTGGTATAGCCTCAACATCATGCATCAAAGTATCATCATCCGTGTTTGATTGACATTGCCCTGCACTCTGCTCTTCATAATCATCATCCTCTGTAATTGGGTCTTCGCCGTGGTTGCTCCAACATGTGTAATCCTCATGAATCCTCTTTTGATCAAGTGTCCCTGGATTTGGTGAAGGTCTTCAGTACTCATCATGTTTTTGCAGTCTTTACACGGGCAAGTTACTCATTGATTTTTTTTTGGTATGAACCATATGCTCTTTAGCCGCTTCCACAAACTCTGTCACACCAGCTATGAACGCATCGGTCACACGCTTCTCGAACATCCATCCTCGGTCCATCTGCAAAAGAACACACAGTCTTATTTAGAACTACAAGAAGATTAATCAGAAAAATGCCTTTATTCTTTGTGAACAGCAATTGTTAATTCAGAAAATTTGTTTTTTTACGGAATGCCCGGAAATATCCGACAGGTCCGAATAAGTTTGTGTTTATCAGTACCCGAGCGGTATACCCCCCCCCGCTTGGCCACTTCCTTTTCAGGGTCCGCCGACGCCTCTCATCTCATCTACCTCAAGATCCACCGCCGCGTTATCCCAGCGTGTTGCCTTGCGCCACCCATCCGTCCGCCCCCAGCCATCGATTTGAACTTACGCTTGAGATCCAGGCGATATACGAACCTCTCGTTCCCGGTCCGCAGATCGTCAAATCACCGCCGCGGTCCGACACACCATGGTTACCAATCACGATGGTGAGGCGGTCAGCACCGTCGGGACCTATAGCTCCTGCTTCGATGAGGTATAAATTTTCTACATGTTATTTTGAGTGTGGATTTGTATGAGTTTTCCAGATCCAATTAGGTTTCAAATTCTCTTAGGAGTCAAAAGTGTGGATGCGGTATTAAAGATGGATGTTCCCAGTTTCAACATTGTCTACAAAGCAAAATACTTGTTTTAGAACAATTAAACCTTGCAAGGGAAGAGAAGAGGAAATCTGATGAACAAAGGAAGAAGGCCGAAGAGAAGTTAGGTCAAGCTCGAGACAAAATCCGGAAGATGGAAATGGCAATCGAAAAGATGGAAGAAAACATGAAGAGAGTTGTGGACCAGAAGATGGAATTCGAGTTGCAATCGGCCGATATCATAGATGGACTCAACATCAATGAGCAAGCTATTAGGTTGAAGATGAACAGGATAAAAAAATATGCTCTCCAGAAATAAATAAGTTCACGATATGCCTTCGGTGCTATTGTTATCCTAGTGGCTGTTATAATCTCTATGTTAGGATTTTTTAGATGTGTGAAGTGTCATGGCCCCGGAGTGTGAGAGTCAAAATTTGTAAGCTATTGTTATCCTATTCGCAGTCTATAAATATTATATGCACCATAAGCTGCTCTTGTACAAATAAAATGGTTGGAGATATGGGGAATTATAGAACGCACCTTCAAAAGCCCCGAAGTGTTTTCTCGGACCACCGATTTTCTGGCAAGCGTCGATCGGCACAACCGCACAAGCGAGATGCCCCGGAATCGGTCACAAGTTCCCAACGGCCTGAGACGAACATATAAGTAACTACAGAGGAGACCTAAGTCGGTTTTTAATAAAAACCATCTCCGATGGTATATAGGAGTACATTGAGATGCCCAACCGTCCGGTCTTCAAAATTCCCCACACACGGCCGCCGCCACCTCTGCGCCTCCTGATGACGTGCAGCACACGTTCGTTGGGAGACCCCAAGAGGAAGGTATGAAGCAGTGAAGCAGTAAGTTTCCCTCAGTAAGAAACCAAGGTTTATCGAACCAGTAGGAGCAGTAGCACTTCAGAAGGTTGTTGGCGGCACCGTTACTCGATCACCAACGTGGAATCTGCACACGACACAATCAAACTACTTTGCCCCAACGAAACAGTGAGGTTGTCACTCACCGGCTTGCTGAAAACAAAGGATTAAACGTATGGTGTGGAAAACAGTGTTTAAACTGCAGAAAGTAAAAGAGAACAATTGTTTGCAGTTTGTGGTTTAATCAATGTAAAAGAATGGACCGGGGTCCACAGTTCACTAGAGGTGTCTCTCCATAAAGATAAACGACATGCTGGGTAAACAAATTACAGCTGGGCAATTGACAAAATATTGAGCGCATGACAAAGCATACATATATGACAAGTTGGCTACATGATATTTAATTGGGCATTACGACAAAATACATAGACCGTTATCCAACAGCATCTATGACTAATAATCCACCTTCAGGTTGACATCCGTGTTCCCCGTCGGTATTAAGTTGCAAGCAACGGATAATCGCATTAAGCAATGTGCGTAAAGTAAACAAATACATATGACCGTGGACATAGCATTGTTAGGTTACCCCTAGTAGCAACAACACATCCACAACCTTAGGCGTTGCTGTCACTCGCCCAGATTACTGGAGACTGAACCCACTATCTAGCATAAATACTCCCTTTGGAGTTACAAGCATCTACTTGGCCAAAGCATCTACTAGTAACGGAAAGCATGCAAGATCATAAATAACATGTATCATAGATTAATAAACAACTTGATCATAGTATTCAATATTCATCGGATCCCAGCAAACACAACATGTAGCATTACAATAAGATGATCTTGATCATGTTAGGCAGCTCACAAGATCTAAACATGATGGCACAAAGTGGAGAGACAACCATCTAGCTACTGCTATGGACCCGTAGTCCAAGGATGAACTACTCACGCATCACTCCGGAGGCAGGCATGGTGATGTAGAGCCCTCCGGTGATGATTCCCCTCTCCGGCAGAGTGCCGGGAAGAGGTTCTGGACCCTCCCGAGCTAGGGTTGACGACGGCGGCGCCTCTGGAACTTTTCGTGGAATATGGCTCGGGTGTTTAGGGTTTTCGCATCGGGGGGAATAAGTAGGCGAAAGGGCGGCGGCTGGAGAGCCCCGAGGGGCCCACACCACCCCAGGCGCGGCAGGGGGGCCCGCCCAGGTGTGTGGGGCCCTCCTGGCTCCTCTTCCGCTCCTTTGGACTCCATGTGTATTCTGATAAAATAGGTGCCTCCGTAATTTTCGTCCAATTCCGAGAATATTTCCTGACTAGCTTTTCTGGAATACAAAAACAGCAGAAAACAGGAACTGGCACTGTGGCATCTTGTTAATAGGTTAGTCCCAAAAAATGTATAAAAGTGACATAAAGTGGATGCAAAACATGTAACAATTGGTATAATATCCATGGAACATCAAAAATTATAGATACGTTTGAGACGTATCAGCATCCCCAAGCTTAGTTCCTGCTCGTCCTCGAGTAGGTAAACGATAAAACAATATAATTTTTGAGGTGACATGCTACCATCATAATCTTGATCATATAATATTGTAAGGCACATGTAAATGAATGAAGTGATCCAAGTCAATGGTCTATAGTTTGCTACCAAATAGATAATGAGTAAACAATGAATCACACAAGCTAAACTTTTCATGAATAGTACTTTGGAGACAATGCATCCACAGGTTCACATAAGAGTTAACTCATAAAGCAATAGATTCTAACAAAAGGTATTTAATCAACACAAAGGAAGATTTAAGTTTCAGCATTTGCTTCAACTTTCAACATATTTATCTCATGGATATTGTCAACACAAAGCAATATAATAAGTCCAATATGTAGCATATAACAAATGTTGTAACAAAGTTGACACTAGTGTTTGCTTGTGGAAGATAGAAAGAATAGGAAAACTGACTCAACATAAAAGTAAAAGAAAGGCCCTTCGCAGAGGGAAGCAGGGATTAAATCATGTGCTAGAGCTTTTTAGTTTTTGAAATCATATAGAGAGTAAAAATTAAATTTTGAGAGGTGTTTGTTAATTGTCAACGAATGGTAGCGGATGAAAACAGTATTCCCCTATCAAACAGACTTTTAAGAGCGGCTCCCATGAAGGACGTTATTTCTACCAGCAAGGCAGATCATCCCTCTTTCTCTTTTGTTTACACATGCAGGTATTTCACTGTTTGTCATTGCTTACTGATAAATCAGGGCAAAAATGTGAAGAGAATTAAGCGGTTAAAGTTGTAATTAATTGGGACTGGGCACCCCGTTGCCAGCTCTTTTTGCAAAATTAATGGATAAGCGGATGTATATGCCACTAGTCCAGGTGTAAAGTCTGTTTGACAAGTCGAATAAAGAATAACCCACTACTTCCTCATGAGCTAGTAAACATTGACACAAAAAGGAATAATAACAATTTTGAATAATTTAAAGGTAGCACATGAAAAATTTACTTGGAGTGGCAAGGAAATACCACATATAGGTAGTTATGGTGGACACAAATGGCATGGATTTTGGCTCAAGGATTTGGATGCACGAGAAGCATTCCCTCTCAGTACAGAGTTTAGGCTAGCAAGGTTATGTAAGCAAACAAGAATATCAACCAGTACACCAAGTTTTATATGACAAACATATTGCAAACATTATAAGACTTCACACCGTCTTCCTTGTTAACCAAACCCTTTTATTAGAAAATATCTAGACCTTAGAGATACCACTCATGCAAACCAAATTTCAACAAGCTTTACGGTAGTTCTTCACTAATGGGCTTAACTTACATGATGCAAAAGTTTAATCATGATCTACTTGTTAACTCAAAACAATTGACAAGTATCAAATTATCCAAATTAGTGATCTACAAGAATATGCAAGTTTTTTCCATTATACCATTTACCACATGCAACATTTTCTGTTCCAACCAAACACCAATCAATTTATTTCAATAACTCTCCAAACAAGTATAAGTGAAGCAAGAGAGTACTTTCTTTAAAAGAACTAATAGCTCTGACAAGAGATACATGAAAACAAGAGCTAAAAGCTGAACAGCGCTAGATATGAATACTCAACAAATATAAGTGAAGAATAGGAGTATTCTCATGAAAAAGCGGAGCGTGTCTCTCTCCCAATCAAGAATGCTAGGGTCCAATCAAGTTGATTACAAAATGAAAATACTGAAAATAAAAGCACACAGACGCTCCAAGAACAGCACATATGATGTGAAAGAATAAAATATAGTTTCACTAGAGATGACCTGATAATTTTGCGATGAAGAAGGGGATGCCTTGGGCATCCCCAAGCTTAGACGCTTGAGTCTTCTTGAAATATGCTGGGGAGATCCATGGGAGCCTCCCCAAGCTTAAGCTCTTCACTCTTCTTGATCCTATTATATCATCCTTCTCTCTTGACCCTTGAAAACTTCCGTCACACCAAACTCAAAAAATCTCATTAGAGGGTTAGTGCATAATCAAAAACTCACATGTTCTATAAAGACGCAATATGACTTGTTACTTTAAACATTAGCTACTGCCACTGATGTTATGTGAAGCTCTTCCACCCAAAAAAGAATTTCACTCAACACTAGTAAAAGAGAGAATGCAAAATAAAAGACATAATCTGTCTAAAACAGAACAGTCCGCAAAGACGAATTTTTTCGAGGCACTTACGACGCTCAGATCGAAAAACTTTGAACTAACAAAAGATTCAGACATTCATAAAGATTACGCACAAAATTTTTCAGATTTAATTATCAATCTGGTGATTTTAGGAATTTCGTACAGTGAACAACAGAAATCTGTTTCTGCGCAGCAATCAAAATTTAGCATCATCTTAACATTAGAGGCTACTCTTGGCACAACAATGCGAAAAAGTAAAGATACAAAGGAGTTACTACAGAAGTAAACAACACCTTGACTAAAAACTGAAAACAAAAGAGAATGGGTTGCCTCCCAAAAGCGCTTTCTTTAATGCCTTTTAGCTAGGCTAGAAGATTTTAATGATGCTCTCATAAGAATAAGAGTTGAAAAACAAAAGAGAGCATCAAGAGGCAAATATCAAACACATTTAAGTCTAACCCACTTCCTATGCAAGGGAATCTTGTAATAAAATAAATTACTGAAGCATAAAGCAACTAGCATAGAAAGATGAAACAAATGCAACTTCAAAACTTTCAACATAAAGAGAGGTGTTTTAGTAATTGAAAACTTTTACAACCATATTTTCCTCTCTCATAATAACTTTCAATAGCATCATGAACAAACTCAACAATATAACTATCACATAAAACATGCTTTCATGATCTACAAACACATAATTTTTATTAAGTTCAAAAACAGCGGGTTCATTAAACCCACTTTTGACAATAGTAGTATAATAAATATCATTAGGCAATATAGAACCATCATCAAGAGCATTATCATATATAACATTAGTGAGCACATTTTTACTTTCTGCAATTTCCTTTTCTTGATCAAGGTGTTGTTTACTCCAAATTTATCAAAAGGAGATATTTCAATAGAATCATGACATTCAACAATATAGCATTCTTCCTCCTTAGGTAGGCATGGAGGGTAATCATATAATGTAGGCATGGAGGGTAATCATATAATGTAAGAGTTAAAGAGTTACTATCATTAGAAGGTAGATCCTCCTTTTGTTCTTCACTCTCCTCCTCCTTTTCATCCAATGAGATCACAGTTTCGGCAATTTCTTCTTTCATAGATTCTTCATTCTCTTCCTCATCTATTTCCTTATCTTGGGTTATACTTCTGTACCCTTCTTCCTGCAAAATGTGGGTACCCTCTTGTGCATCAAGGAGTCTCTCTTTATAATCAATGATATAAATATTATCACTGAAATTTTCTAGGCAGTGATTAAGGATAAAAGAACTTGTTTCTTTAAGAATTTTATAAGCAATACAGGTTTCATAGTTTTTGCCATGAAGGAATCTATCTCAGAAGCTGCCACAAATGTAACAAATTGTTCTACTTGTTCAGCTCCCAGATAAGCAAAGTTATAACAATGATAGTTTGTAATTAAAGGTTCTTTACTAAACCGCCATTGGAATTTAAAATGTTTATTATGTTGTTCAGAGCAACAATTTATATCATGATAAGAAAGCAAAGCTTCAGCAATTCGATTCACCTTCTTCAACATGCCTCTCAAGATTTTACCCTCTCTTGATTCTCTATACTTTATATACAATTCTCTAGCTTCCATCAACATAGAGGTTCTAGTAAATTCTTCCATAGCAAAAGTTTTTATAGGATTTTCAGTTTTATAATTTTTATGGGTTTTCAAGTAAACAAGCAAAACATAACTGGATAAAAGTAAACTAAGCAAGACAAAAACAAAGTAAAGAGATTGGAAGCGTGAAACTCCCCTTGCAGAAGTCTGCTGACTCCCCGGCAACGGCGCCAGAAAAATAGCTTGATGACGTGCAACACACGTTCGTTGGGAGACCCCAAGAGGAAGGTATGAAGCAGTGCAGCAGTAAGTTTCCCTCAGCAAGAAACCAATGTTTATCGAACCAGTAGGAGCAGTAGCACTTCAGAAGGTTGTTGGCGGCGCCGTTACTCGATCACCAACGTGGAATCTGCACACGACACAATCAAACTACTTTGCCCCAACGAAATAGTGAGGTTGTCAATCTCACCGGCTTGTTGAAAACAAAGGATTAAACGTATGGTGTGGAAAACAGTGTTTAAATTGCAGAAAGTAAAAGAGAACAATTGTTTGCAGTTTGTGATTTAATCAATGTAAAAGAATGGACCGGGGTCCACAGTTCACTAGAGGTGTCTCTCCATAAAGATAAACGACATGCTGGGTAAACAAATTACAGCTGAGCAATTGACAAAATATTGAGCGCATGGCAAAGCATACATATATGACAAGTTGGCTATCATGATATTTAATTGGGCATTACACAAAATACATAGACTGTTATCCAACAGCATCTATGACTAATAATCCACCTTCAGGTTGACATCCGTGTTCCCCGTCGGTATTAAGTTGCAAGCAACGGATAATCGCATTAAGCAATGTGCGTAAAGTAAACAAATACATATGACCGTGGACATAGCATTGTTAGGTTACCCCTAGTAGCAACAGCACATCCACAACCTTAGGCGTTGCTGTCACTCACCCAGATTACTGGAGACTGAACCCACTATCTAGCATAAATACTCCCTATTGGAGTTACAAGCATCTACTTGGCCAAAGCATCTACTAGTAACGGAAAGCATGCAAGATCATAAATAACATGCATCATAGATTAATAAACAACTTGATCATAGTATTCAATATTCATCGGATCCCAGCAAACACAACATGTAGCATTACAATAAGATGATCTTGATCATGTTAGGCAGCTCACAAGATCTAAACATGATGGCACAAAGTGGAGAGACAACCATCTAGCTACTGCTATGGACCCGTAGTCCAAGGATGAACTACTCACGCATCACTCCGGAGGCGAGCATGGTGATGTAGAGCCCTCCGGTGATGATTCCCCTCTCCGGCAGAGTGCCGGGAAGAGGTTCTGGACCCTCCCGAGCTAGGGTTGACGACGGCGGCGCCTCTGGAACTTTTCGTGGAATATGGATCGGTGTTTAGGGTTTTCGCATCGGGGGAATAAGTAGGCGAAAGGGCGGCGGTTGGAGAGCCCCGAGGGGCCCACACCACCCCAGGGCACGGCAGGAGGGGGACCCGCGCCCTAGGTGCGTGTGGGGCCCTCCTGGCTCCTCTTCATCGCTCCTTTGGACTCCATGTGTATTCTGATAAAATAGGTGCCTCCGTAAATTTTCGTCCAATTCCGAGAATATTTCCTGACTAGCTTTTCTGGAATACAAAAACAGCAGAAAACAGGAACTGGCACTGTCACATCTTGTTAATAGGTTAGTCCCAGAAAATGTATAAAAGTGACATAAAGTGGATGCAAAACATGTAACAATTGGTATAATATCAGCATGGAACATCAAAAATTATAGATACGTTTGAGACGTATCACCTCCCCACCGTCTACCCCCGTCGGTGCGTTCAACGCCGCACCTGACCGGCCCTAGTTCGACACCGATTCCTGTCCCACATTGCCGCATCCGCCCCGACTCGCCGCCGTACGTCATGCCGCCGCGCCGCCGCGTCAAAAGCAGCTCGTGTTTCCACGGCGTGCGGCTGCAGCCGTCCGGGCGTTGGACCGCGGAGATAACAGGGCCGGACAGCGGTGGTACATGGGTACCTTTGATACGGCCGACCTCGCCGCCCGCGTGTACGACGTGGCAGCGATGCGGTTGGACCGCCCGCGCGCCGATCTGAACTTCCCGGGGAGAGCAGGGAGAACGCCGAGTTCATTGTCGGCGCCCTTAGGATGCTGACGCGCGAGGAGGTGATGCAGGACCACCGCGCCTACATACAGCTGCGCATCCGCCGTGATGACGAGGCGGCGATGGCGCGGTTCCGCCGTGAGCATCCGGAGCTCGTGAAGGCGCAGATGGACTTGGACGCCGAGAGGGACGCGATCAAGAAAAAGCAAGCAGCTTCGTCATCCCGGCCGGGAGAGGCTGGACCCTCCGGCACCATGAACGTGTCGTCGGACTCCGACGAGTCGTTCGAGACCTACTGGAAGAGTCTTGGCCTGTCCGATGATTCCGATGATGAGTAGTAGTGTAGACCGATTGAGTGTTAATTTCAAGATTGTCTTTCCTAGCTAACTTGTTGAGTCTGAGTATAGTCGTAGTGTCAACTTTTACCGCGTATACTTAGTGTCCTCTGTTCAAAACTTCCTAGAACATGGATGAAACGGGTGTAAATCTGCGTCGTCTCTAAACAATACCATTAGAGACGGCGCAAAACACCGCTCGGCTAAGAAATATGCGGCGGAGGCTAATCATTTCACCCGTCGCCGATGGAAATACATTGGCGACGGTCGTTGTAAATAACCGACGCAATTGTTATCCGAGACGGACGGGAAATTGCAGCCGGCTCAGGTGTTTTATCCCAAACGGCCGTTATTTTTTTCCGTTTGACCGGCTCTAGGTCCCGTCTCCCATTTGATGTTTTGTACTAGTGAAACCCGAAAGCACAAAATGCTACATTCCAGACATATCTAGCAAGTGGGCATTCAAAGAACAAATGCGCATTCGTTTCATCCATTCCACAGAATTGACACATCTTGTCCCCATTCCAACCTCGCCGATGTAAAACATCTTTTGTCAAGATGTTGTTGCCTACTGCCAGCCAGAGAAAGACCTTCACCTTGGCTGGCACCTTGAATTTCCAAGTAGGCTTAAAAGGAAACCTATATGTTCCCATTTTTAGAGCCCTATACAATGATCTAACCGAAAAACCTTTTGGGTCTAATTTCCAAGTGACAACATCAGGTTTATCCTGCAGGACAATGCCTGCACAAACCGGTCGGATCTCTTCCCACATCTACAGGACTTCCCCTATCAGTGTTCTTCTAAATTTCAAACATTGCCATCCCGAGGTGAGCACCTGATATACTATGATCCCAGTGGATTCACATATACTGTATAGGTGCTTGAACCTCAAGGAAAAAGATGTCTTACCAAACCACACATCCTCCCAAAACCGGGTCCTTTTTCCATTTCCAATTCTGCGATTACAGAAGGAATAGAAAATATCTTTAACTTTCATCAACCCCCTCCAAAACCACGAATCTCCATTACGCACTTTGATTCCACTAAGCGTACCTTCTTTATATATTTTTTGTGTAACAAGTCTTGCCAAAGCCCATTGGATGTTTCTAGCTTCCAAAGCCATTTACAAAGCAAAGCAATATTCATACACCCAAGGTCTTTAACACCCAAACCCCCACACTCCTTTGGCGTACACACAACATCCCAACGCAGAAGGTGATATTTCTTGGTACCCATGTCTTCTCCCCACAAAAGCCTAGCCCCAAAGAAATCCATACATTTCTTAACACCTTTAGGCAAAGGGGAAAAAGAAAGCATATGCAATGGTGTATTGGCAAGGCTGGTTTCAATTAGGACCAGTCTGCCCCCAATTGGCATATACTTCCCTGGCCAACAGTTTAATTTCCCTTCCATACTTCCTTCCGCTTTTCCCCAATTCCTACCAAGAAGACGTTTTGGTCCACTGGTATGCCTAAATATTTCATAGGTAATTCCCCAGACGCACAAGAAAAAATCAGACTATACTGTTCCTTCTTATCTAAAGCCCCTCCAAAGCAATACAGCCCTGACATCTGTTCAAAGGCACAGAGCAGGAATTTTAGATTCTGGGCACTCGGGATGTCATCCTCAATGAAGAAAACCGTGCCATCTGCGTATTGCAGCAACACCAGTCCTCCATCTATCAGATCCGATATCAAGCCCTTAATGTGTCCTAGATTTTTTGCTCGCTCCATGATGATTGCCAAGCAATCAGCAGCTAAATCAAACAACAAAGGAGATAGAGGATCCCCTTGTCGTAGGACTTGATATGTAGGGAAATAGGGACCAGTACACCAATTATCGTTTTCATTATCCAGTCACAGAAAGTATCAGAAAAACCTTTCATTTTAAGCATCTGATACAAAAAAAGGCCATGTAATTTTGTCATATGCTTTCTCAAAATCGATTTTAAGCATAATACCGGATCTTTTGCCAAAATGCATCGAATTAAGCGTTTCATGTAAAATCAGAACTCCCTCCATGATATATCTATTCATCATAAACGCTGTCTGAGTAGGTCCCACAACTGGATCAACTACTGCAGAGAGACGATTCATCAACAATTTCGTGATGATCTTAAAGCTGACATTAAGAAGACAAATAGGACGAAATTTCCTGATATCTGTGGGATCCTTGCACTTAGGAATAAGTGAGATGATCCCATAATTCAATCGAGAAATATCCAACTTGCCTCCATGAAAGTCGTTTACTAGATTCATTAGATCATTTTTAACCACTTCCCAAAAGACCTGATAAAATTCAATGGGGAATCCATCCGGTCCAGCAGATTTATTTCTAGCCATTTCAAAAACCACCTTTTTTAACTCCTCCCAAGAGAAAGGCTCAGTCATTTTACTGGTTGTCTCTGGATCAATTTTTGGTATGTCTACCTCAGCCGCCCTAATACTTGAGACGTCAGGTTTACCAAAGAGAGTTCTATAAAAGTCTGTAACAAATTTTCCAAATTCTTTTGCCCGACAATTACCATCCCATCTTTTTCCAAACTAACAATTGTATTAGTTCTATGTCTTCCATTTGCTGTAGCATGAAAATATTTAGTATTAGCTTCCCCTTCCTTAATGTTCTTATCCTTAGCTCTCTGAATCCATTTTAACTCTTCCTGTTTCAAAAGGCTCGACAAAACTTTTTTGAGATTTCTCCTCTCCTCAAAAAGTTGTACATCGATCCCAACTTGTTCCGCATATAAATCAATCTCAACCAGTCTTTTCGTAATTTCCACCTTTCTCTTTTTATATTCACTTTCTAAATTAGCATTCCAGCCTTTAATTTTCTGTCTCGTACCTCTCATTTTTTGTTGCCAAATATCTAAATTACTTTTGCCCCTCACTGCAACCCCCCAACATTACTTGACAATGTCAAAGAACCCTTCTCTTTTGGTCCAAGCATTTTCAAAACGGAAGGGGGTGTTTCTAGGTGTAGTATTGCCCGCATCCAACAGCAGAGGAGCATGATCCGAAAGCCCTCTATCAAGAGCCGTCACAATAGACAACGGATACTGCTCCTCCCACTCAGGTGAAACCAAGAAGCGGTCTAGTTTTTCAAAGGTGGGGTTCATATGATCATTACTCCATGTATAGGCTCGACCCGTTAAATTAAGCTCCATCAGATCATTTTGTTCAATAATTGCATTGAAAAGAAAACTCCAACAGGAGTATCCTCCTCACTAATTTTTCTCACTAATTTTTCTAATAATATTGAAATCACCTCCAACTAACAAAGGCACCTTGCTATCGTGACACAAATGGGACAGCTCTGTTAACCCTAAAAGTCAAGAGTGATTGTTTTTGATTCCCTAATATATCAAGAACAGTAGTCTGCACCTCTGCCGAGTAACACCAATTACATAGGACGCGGACTTTTGGCTCCCGTCAGCGAGCGCGGAGGGAATCTTGTGGCAAGAAGTAGTGATAATTACGTGTAAAAGTATCAGTAACTAGGAATACGTATGCATACAAGAAGAAATACAGGTCGCGTTGGTCCAGCCGTGGGAGTTAATTGGTGAAAGAAAATCCTAGACAACAAATGATATTTAAGATTATTATAATCCCTTTACTTTCTCGTGCGTGCATGGGAGTTTAATGACATTTAATGTTCATACTAATTGACGTGGATTAGAGTGATGGACATTAGGCAGGCTGTATTATGGACCAATAATTTATTGATTCCAAAATTAGTCAAAAAGATCAAATATCTTTAAAAGTAAAAGATGGTCCATTATAGGCCGAAACTTTAAATTATAGACAATAGACAAATATTTATAGTTATAATTACTAGGAATGGTATTTAACAAAAATCTAAACCTTGTAATGGTAGAAAAATTCATATTTATAATTACTACGATATGACATTGCCAGATGTCTAGCTTACAATGGTGTATTAATATTCATTTGAAAGAATGACCATATGTGGCAAGTGAAAAATGTAAAAGAGCCAATTGAATACTCACACATGTTTAAATTTTTATTTTTATGGTAAGGACATACATTGTCATATTGATACATAATAGTAATTATAATGTAAACTAAATTTGAAGTGTTATATTTTTTGTAATTTCCATAACAGTTACTCAAGTGTGTTGCAGTGTGAGTTAATGAAGCTAGATGGAAAATGGTTTGGATTCAATTGGAGGTAGGGGAGTTCATTAAATGAAATTTCAATGACATTTAATTGCATGTGTGGGACCGTGGACAATTATGCTAGAGAAATACGAACCTAATATAGAAAAATACGATATAGAGGGAATGCATATGGTAGGTGGAGCAATCAGGGACGTTGGCTAGTTGGGAAAGAGATGGTGGGATAGGGAGGAGCGTCCCTAGGTTCTATAGGCATTTTCGCAATTACATACCTTTAATCTCAAGGGAATTTTGTAAAAACCATGTGGACATGGAAAGTTATTTTCTATGACATGAGGCTTGATGTATCTTGTACCGCAAATTTATAATTAGTTAGCAAAGTTATTTTTTATGACATGTGGTCCCAGTGAGATACACAATATTTACGTAAGAATATATATATGATATTGGACTCGTTTTATAGAGTTCACCATCTACATCACAATCAGGGACGGAGCCAGGACTGAAATACAAGGGGGCCAAATGCATATAAACACAAATTGGAGGGGGCCATCTGGATAAATTTGATCAAATTTGGGGTCAAATCTGTAAATTTAAAGGAGTGTTTTAGAAAAATTTCCAGCATGGGGGGCCATGGCCCCAGCGCCCCCCCCCCCCCCCCCCCCCCCCCCCCTCGTCCCTGATCACAATGGTGCAAATAAATTATAATTTCGACAAACTGTTTATGAGATATGATTCTCCAAAGATTTGCAATTCAAATGAGCGCAAGTAAACTTTTGAATCGGCTCCATGCATGCAGTATTTAATATTCGATGGCAACATGAGACAACATGTACAATAGCAGCGTCAGAACTCCACAGCTCAGTACGGGCCAAAACTAAATGCTATTCCCTCCATCCCATTTTATAAGGTCGTCTAAGCACCTCTAATTTTTCCCAAAATACAAGGCGTGTAAGCCTTTTTTGTGATGTTTCTTCCGATTCTACCCCCCCTGCATGCAGCCTTGCGCTCGTCTCTCCACAAAATAATCTTTAAGCGATAGTTTCCTTAGAAAGTGGATGTTAATTGATTCATCACGAAGCGTGATTCAGTATTGGAGGTAGCGATGGATGGGTTCCATATCTGCGCCATTATTACTGTGATTGCATGGACGGAAATAAATCCCCAGATTTACGTTTGTTTCCTCACAAGCCTGTATCGCTAATAAATAGTGACAGGGGTAGCAGGGTCCAAATTAGCGTGCGCTAATTTTCGTGCAGAATTGCTTACACGCTTTGTATTTTGAGACGGAGGGAGTAGTATACTGCTGAAGGACCTCATGTACGAAGCAGAGTGGTGTCAGTGGTCAACATGCAGGCTCAAACCCACAAGGAAAAGGAACGTCCGTGATATCCGCTGTGCGCCATATGCGCCGGAGAAAATCCACGTCCGATTGTTAGTGAATAGTGGGCTGCATTAGACGGTTTCACGAGCATTTGTGGCCAGGAGATATTAGGTCACACGGGAGAATTTTGTGGCCATGAAAGCCTGGATCGCGGCGGCTGTGAGTGAGCACTACCAGGAAGACGAACAGTCAACAGCGGACCTTTTTTTTACACAACGATCGACGAAGTGGGACATGCCTCATCCAGCCCGTGCAGTGACATGCAGCCCATGTACAAAGAAGGACATGCAGCCCACTATTCACTAACAATCTAACATCATTGCCCTGCAAATACGCAAAAAACTGCTCGCATGAAGTCATGAACTCAGCAGCCGCCGCCTCCATGTTTAAAAGCTACCCGTGTTGCCATGGACATCCAGCGCGCCCATCCGCTCGGGACGCCATCTCTGGCACTAGCCTCCACTCTGGTAGCTGTCCGCACTCGCTCATGTTTCTCAATCTATAAGGCTGTGTATCAGTAGCGCGGAGCTGCACATAGACTATGTGGTCAAGGGACAACACAAAAAATTGGAGAGTCATAAAGCCCCAGCTATGAATACACCATAAATAACCTCATAAATCCTAATTTTTGACATCAGTGTAGTTTATTTTGAGCTTTGACATCACTAACTGCTACCGCCAGCTCCGCCACAGCCTGTGTTCCGGCTCTAAATAAGCTGCTCGATGTTTTGCCTCGCCGGATTTGTTGGTTTTTCATTGGATTGTGCCTGCAGCTCACTCAGGCGCACCCCGTTTTAATTGGATTCCGATTGGATCGTGTGTACTGGTCGCTCAATCAAGGAGGAAGAATCTATCATCATGTCTAAGCCCTACAAACGCTGGACGACAGTAGCTGCTTCCATTGGTACATGAACTCCCATCTCTTACTCTTAATTTTTAATTTACGCTGAATCACAGTCAAGGGATGAACGACGGAATATTCTGTTGGTAACACGTGATGAACAATGTTAGTTAGGTATAAAAAGGACGTATTCTACTAGGATTTCCCATTCCACATCATATTAAAAGCACCTGTTTGACACAAACTGCATGACCTTCTTGATATCTCACTGGTTTTCTATTCTAGGTGGCATCAAAACTTTAATTGTTCACTAAAGCTGAAATTGCGATTACTGATCATTCTATTGTATATTGTTTTCTTTCTTCATTTTCCTGCAGATGTACATGTTTTCTTGATATCTTCACTGGTTTTCTATTCTAGGTGGCATCAAAAGTTTAATTGTTCACTAAAGCTGAAATTGCGGTTACTGACCATTCTACTGTATATGGTTTTCTTTCCTCATTTTCCTGCAGATGTACATGTACGGTTATATGAAAATCTGGCATAGTCTTTTTTTTTTTCTAGAGTATGCCAAATTGGTGACTACAATCCGTTGTTGATTTCAGGGATCTAAGCTTCAACAAGTTTCCTGTTTAAATCCAACTGAATTTGGAGGAATAGTGGCACTACAATTTATGTAAGGAATTTATTCTGTGAGATATAAGTCTAAAGTCCAACCTAATTGTTTCCATTATTTAAATAGTGTATTCTGTAACTTTCACCAGTTTTTTTGGTTTCATCATGCATTTTTTCAAGACCCTCATTTCAACTCATCTTGAAAATAGGTACTTAATTGATAACATACTGACTAGAGATTTGCCTGCCTGGATGTTGAAAAACAAGGCAAAGTAAACATGTGTATTCGGCAATACAGTACTTTTCTGTAGATACAGTGCTTATATTTGTATGTTTCCCTATGGGTCACTAAATAACTTTACGGAAAATAAAGAATTATTTGCATTATTAAGTATCCTCTTTTGTTCTGTGATTTATTCGACATGACAACTGAAAAATGTCTTGCAGGGACGTTGTCATATAATGACTTCACGGATAACCCTCCAACTGAGTGTCAACAAGCAAATGCGTATGTTGCACACTCAGAGATCTTCACAGCAATTAGCCCTACTTCGCATGGTGCCTATACATAACTTGCATGTTATAATTGCAGGAATATTGTGTCAACTTTTCAGTTCAAGTGACAGTTCGTAAGACTTAAGGTAAATACTACATATCTGAGCATATCGGCTGTCCCGAGAATAACGCTTCGCCTCCCTGGAGGCGATTAGGGTTTCCTCGAGTGATTGTGGCGGCGCTCGCCGGTGATCGTCGTGCGCAGAGATCTACGACTGGATCCCGGTGATCCAGTGCGGAGGCGGTGACGCTGCTGTCCATGCGTCTGCTAAGGCGCCGGAGGCGGCTGAGAAGGGGAAGTCGGCGAAAGTCGACGGGGACGGGAACTTCCATCAGGGAGCGACCTCGTCGGAAGGAAGTGGCGCAAAGAAGAAGGTTTCTGTGGAGGATATGATGAAAGATCTGAAGCTGACTGCGGCGGAGGAAGATAGATTGGTGGATGATGATGAGGAGGAGGAAGGAGATCCGATCTGGATGCTTGCGGGGAAGATCTTGGCCCCGGAGTCTAAATTGTTCACCATCAACACGATCTCTGATGCTCTTCGTCCTGCATGGGGAAACCCAAAAGGCTTGTTTTTTCGGGACGGTGGACGTAACATGTTCATTGCCGAGCTGGGATCAGAGCGGGATCGTGACCGCATCTGGGAGAGATCACCGTGGACTGTCTCAAAGTTTGCGGTGGTGCTTGAGAATTTTGACAACCGCAGCCGTCCTTCGGAGCTACGGTTCGAGAAGTTGCTGATATGGATTCGTGTGCTGGATCTCCCGTATAACAAACTGAATGTTGTATGGGGACCGAGAATTGCAGCGAGAGTAGGCGAATTTGTAAAGCTTGATATGAACAAGAATGGTCTGGTTAGTGCCCAGTACCTGCGTGCAAAAGTTTTTATTAAGGTGGGGGATCCAATCATGAGATGTGTGGGTCTGGACTCGAAGAAGCTAAATAAAACCTTTTGGTATGCCATCCGGTATGAGTTTTCTCCCATATTTTTGCTTTGCCTGTGGTTTACTTGGGCACTCTTATATTGGATGCCCAATGCCAGCAGAAAGAGATGCAAAGGGTGAGTTTCCGTGGGGAGCGTTCCCGAGAGCTCCCAATGATTTGAAGAAGAAGAAGGGACCTCCATTTGCAGAGGGTGGTTATGATGATTATACTGCTGCAAATGAGCATAGGTTTGACGATCATGATGATCAGTATGGAGAAGAGACATCAGACAGTGTGCCTTTCCGTGCTCCACAAGTGAATGCCAGAGGAAGAGGTAGGCCTTTGGGTGGTCGTGGTGGTAAACCAAACCAGGTGTATCGAAAGTTAAACCTCCCACCGAAGGTTGCGTCCGAGGAAGAGAAGGCAGCTGCTCTGAATACTGTTCGAGATCTGGCAATGTATGATCCACAGTTGTCTGGCAACAAGAGAGAAGAAGTAGACCAGAGGAGTGGCAGGGCAGGAGTTACTCCGAACCCGAAGAAGTCACGTCTGGGAACAAATATCACTAGCACATCGGCATCGGCTGCGCAGCAGCCACGCCGGAGCAATGAATTGTATAAGTGCGAACTTCCGGGGGCTTGGGAACCACCGGACAGTTCGGGAGCTTCGCGGTTTTGTGAAGCAGTTAGATCCCACCTTGCTCTTTGTTATGGAGACAAAGATCGAGGCGAAACGAGTTGAGAAGCTTATTAGCACCTTCGGTTTTGCTGGAGGATTTGCTGTGGATAGTGATGGTCTGAGTGGAGGAGTGGGCCTTTTTTGGTCTTCAGCTGTGACTGTGGATATTAAAGGTGCTAATTTACATCATATTGATGCGGTGATACAGTGCAAGGATGGATCTTCGCCACCTTGGCGCTTTAACAGGTGTGTACGGTGAGTCGCGCAGAGAAAATCGTCATCACACGTGGACTTTGATGCATAGACTACATCAGCTCCGAGATCTTCCTTGGTTATGCAGTGGTGACTTCAACGAGACACTGTATTCCACGGAACATTTTAGTGAGCATGGGAGAGAAGAATGGCAAATGAGAGCTTTCAGGGAAGCTACTGAAGATTGTGAATTGCAAGATTTGGGCTACTCTGGTTTACCATACACTTGGGATAATAGACAAGATGGGCACGCTAATGTCAAAGCAAGGATTGATCGAGCCTTCGGAAATGAAGCATTGCTGAATCTATTCCAAGTTGTTAAAGTAAAACATGTAAGCACAGTTGAGTCAGACCACTGTATGGTGGTAACTGAACTTCAAAGATATAATCAACAGAGAATTGCTGGAGACGTACGTTTCACTACGAAACGTGTGGCAAACTCATGGGGATTATGATAAAGTGGTGTGCGACTTGTGGCAGCAGGCTGATAAAAGTGCTGGCTTAGAGGGTTTTGCAAAATCCCTATCTAGTGTCGAAAAGGGCTTGACGAGCTGGGGAACAGCAACTTTTGGGAATTTTAAAAAGAAACTATACAATCTTAGAAGGGAGCTGGACCGGGTGCGACGATGCTCTGTGGGCCGTGGCCCATCTATTGAAGAGAAGAGACTAATGGAGAGAATTAATGAAGTTCTTCTCCAGGAGGAAATCTGGGTTAAGCAGCGGTCTAGAATCAATTGGCTCAAATCCGGGATCGCAACACAGCTTATTTTCATGCACATGCGTCTCAGCGAGGAGGATGAATACTATCACAAACCTTCAACACGAGGATGGTACGTGGTGTGATACTCCAGATAGTGTTAAGGAAGAGGTTCAGGGTTTTTATAAAACCTTGTATACATCGGATGGTCCACCAGTCATGGGTGGTTTACTAAACCTGGTGCAAGAAAAGATTTTGCATGAGGACCGACAGAGACTTGATGAACAATATACAGAGGACGAGGTCAAACGTGCTCTGTTCCAAATGCATCCTTCGAAGGCACCAGGAGTGGATGTCTTTACAGCAGGTTTTTATCAGCGACACTGGAACTTGATAGGACCTGATTTGTGTGCTGCTATCTTGAGCTTCTTGAATGGTGGGGACATGCCGGCACAGATCAATGATACATCAATTACTTTAATTCCAAAGGTACGGCAGCCTCAATCCATTAAGCAGTATAGGCCAATTTCTTTATGCACTGTTCTGTACAAAATTGCGACGAAGACAGTGGCTAACAGAATGAGGCCTGTGTTGGAATATACAATCAGTCAAGAGCAAAGTGCATTTGTTCCAGGAAGATTGATATCTGATAATGCACTAGTTGCTTTCGAGAGTATCCATTCTATGAAGAGGAAAAAGAAGGGAAAGAAAGGGCATTGCGCCGTTAAACTAGACATGATGAAAGCATACGACCGGGTGGAGTGGCCCTTTGTTCAGGCAATGATGCTAAAACTAGGTTTTCCAGCAGGACTAGTTCATGTGATCATGAAGTGCATCTCTTCGGTTAGTTTTTCAGTGAAGGTGAACGGGGTACTGCTGGATCCATTCTCTCCATCAAGAGGAATTCGACAAGGAGATCCGGTGTCGCCAAATTTATTCCTCCTCTGCTCTGAGGGATTATCGGCGTTGTTACACCACTATAACACGGGTTTTATTGACAGAGGTGTGAGGGTCTGTAATAGAGCTCCTTGGGTATCACATTTGTTATTTGCTGATGATAGTCTAATTTTCATCAATGCAAACGGAGCCAGCGCGACAAGATTACACGAGATTTTGACTATTTATAATGAAGCGTCTGGCCAGAAAGTTAACAAGGAGAAGAGTGCTATATTTTTTAGCCCTTGCACTCCGGCTGGTCACAAGGAGGCGGTGAAGCAAGTTTTAAATATTCAATCTGAGGCCTTTAGTGAGAAGTATTTGGGTCTGCCAACAGCTGTTGGAAAATTGACTAGTGATGCCTTTGAATATATTGCAGAAAGTTCAAGGGGGAAGATTAATGGCTGGGCTGAGAAACATCTTGCTTATCCGGGAAAAGAAGCTCTGATCAAATCCGTGATACAAGCAAAGCCATGCCATAGTATGAGTTGTTTCTTACTCTCCAAAGGCTCATGCAAGAAGCTTACATCTATGATGGGCCAATTTTGGTGGAGTGGGAATTTGGACAAGCGATCTATGCACTGGATAGCTTGGGATAAACTGGCTATTCCGAAGTGTCAAGGGGGCATGGGGTTTCACGACATGCATGGCTTCAATATAGCTTTGTTGGGGAAGCAGGCTTCGAGGATTATTAAAAACCCGACTTCTCTGTGTTCCCAGGTTTGAGCTCGAGTGTAACACCCCGAAAATTCAAACCTAATTTTAGTGGTGTTTCTGACACCTGAAAAACTTTTTCTTCTTATCCTAAATATTTCTTCAAATCTTTGAGGATGAATTGACTTGGGAATTGCTCCCTCAAGAATTTTTCCAGTGATCCACGAACCACTCCATCACCCGTGATAATTTTGACGCTTAGGTTTTCCCTCGAAAACCCTAGCTCTAATTATTGAACCTTTTAAACCCTTTTCTCCACCTACCAAAGGAAAGCCTATTTCCATAGCCAGAAAAATTCCACTAAAAATTCCAGAGAACTCCCCTATCCATATAAAGACAATCCATGCAAAAATATTGCATGCTTCAATACAATATTTCCAGTTAGGCACTATTTTCCAAACTGCCCTTTCTGATCCAGAAAATGTTTGAGTCAAGCTATGCATCTCCATAAATTATGATAAAATCAGGGGGGTGAATATTTTTGCATTCCCTGCACTTCATCTTTTGGGGCCAAACCCATTTAAGCAATATTTGAGGTACTTCCTTTGTAAGGCCATTTTCATGCCTTTTTAAGATCTTCAAGCAAACCTATACCTAGACAAATCCTATGACCATGAGACTTGGTCACCTTGACCACATGGTCCATAGACACCCAAATCCAGAAGATCACCCCAAGGTGGAGTATGAAAATTCATTTTGCCTTGATCATGCCAATATGCCAATTTGTGGACATCTTGCCAAAACCCAATTTACCAATTTCCAATTGAGCTCAAACTCCATAGACACCCTCCTATGCCACAAATACTCAGTGGTAATTTTTGGGGATTTTTCTGAGATGTGCAAGGCCCCTGTCATTTCATCGAGCACCTTCGGTGCCTTTGGTTTTCTGAAAATCTTACTCTGCAAAGTTTGGAATCCTTGAGGGATTCTTGTTTGGTTGTGTTGGTCTTGTCCTTGCGAACCCAGTGGTACAAACCTTTTTTCCGTTTGGACCTCCGAGTCACCGGGAACGCGACGATGCCGCTCGCGTCGCGCTCTGGACGTCCCGGACACAGCTTTGGCGTGACCTAAATCTGCTTAGCTAATTCCTAACAGTAATCCTCCAGCAGCAGTGCTTCCACTGTGTGCTACTGCTCGTCCAGCTCCTCTTCTTATCTCCTCCACCGACAGCACAGGGCCATGGGAGATAAATTGTGAAGCTTCTCCCGTGCCTCCCCCTCCTCCCATTTGCTCTTCCTCTCCCTCTAGCTAAAAAGGAACCCGAGGCCTCCTGGGCAACTTTCACCTCCCTCTCCTTCCCCTGGAACTCCCCTTCTGGTTTGCTCGAGAGCCAAGCTTGTTTCCCTCGGTTTTGGCCGAGGTGGTCGCCGACGGTCTCCGAACCAAGCAAGCTCACCGCAGCGTCGCTGCTCGTCCAAACCAGCACGGTAGCCTCCCCTTGTCCCTTCACACCCATCCCCACCCTCGTTCCATCCCAGAACCAGCAGAGGGGAGAGATCCGCGAGCTGCCGCCATGGCCAAGCTCGGTGAGCTCGTCCCCGTCCACGCAGGCACCCCCCCGAGCGCGGAGGGCCACGGCGTGCCTGTTGTCGGGGGAATACTTTCTGGATTAACCCGCGGCCCAGTGCGACTTAACTTACTCGCACGGACGAAGGCCCACTTGGGAGCAAGCCCAATATTGAACCGCCATAAGGGGAAAGATCTAGAAGACATATCCCGGAGGACGTGAAGACCAAGTAGTCTCCGAGTAGGCCTCTGTGGATGTATTCCTTATGGGGAAGTTTCCTTTTGTAACCTAGCGAGCCTCTGTGTATATAAAGAGGACTCGCAGGACTTAGAGCGGGTCAAGCTATCAAGCCCCAAACCCTAGCTCATACGGCGAGTACCAGATCGGATCGCCTCCATTGTAACACCTCGATTATCATATCAATACCAATCTAGGGTAGGCAGGAAGTAGGTCTTTTACCTCACATTGAGGGGGCCGAACCTGGGTAAATCTGTGTTGATCTTTGTTCCTGCGATCCCAAGCTCGGAGATGCTTGACTCGCATAATCCCACACCTACGAAGTCATCTATGACACCTGACGTGACAAACCCACGACAGTTGGCGCCCACCGTGGGGCCTGCGGTCAAGAGCGTCACGTTCCGCGCAGGATCCATGAAGGGAGCTGAAGATCTTGTTGTTGGCCGTATCATCACGGTCAATGGCACACCCCTCATCGACGATTCAAGCTGGGGGCCGGAAGCAGATTATTTGGAGACCGGCCACGTCATCCCGTTCGGATCCATCAACGTCTTCGTCGGCTTCATCGGTGGCAGGTCCGTTAGATCGGTCCAGGAAGGCGATTCAGTAGAAGAAGTCGCCGATGACGGGGAAGAATCCGTGGAAAGCATGGACTCGCAAGAGTTTGGGTCCATCATACCTGCCTTTGAAGAAAGTTGCTGGGGTTACCCACCAGAAATCACATCATCACCAGATCAAGAGATGGCACAAGTCGCGGTTTACATGGCCGGAGGAGCAGGTGCATCAGGAACTGCTGGAGAAACCGAGGCATCGGCACCCCCAAGCAACCCACTTCTTGTCCCTGTGTCAGCCACGAACGCCGCCCTCCGTGCAACAGAAATTGAGGCCGCCAGGGCCGAGCTCCTGTATGAGGTTCGAAGGATGGAAGAAGAGCGCCGCAGGCTCGATCAGATAAACCAAGGAATCCAACAGGAGCGGCAGAGAGTAGCCGCGCTGGCTGCGACTCAACAACAGGTTGACCCGCAAACACAGCTGCGCGCGACTCAACCAACAGTGGAAATCCCGCTCACTCCAGCCGCGGGACGGGAATCCAGACGACTGCGGAAGGAAGGGTACCAACAAATCAAGAGACCCAGCAACAACCAAGGAGGTTTCACACCCCACAGGGCCATTACCAGAACCCTGTCGATAATATGTATGCTGCGGCTAATATCTTGACTCAGATGGTACCAACAGGCGATGACCCGGTCAATGCTGAGGCGCGGCGCGCGATTCAGATGCTAAGTACGGCAGTCCTGCAACAAGCCAATAGGGCGGAAGCCGAAGCACAGCTGCCCCTCGTACCAGCCAATCACAGGATTACAGCAGAAAGAAGCGTCCAGAGCAGGCCACCAGAGGACGTGTCAGGAGTCGCACAGAGGCAGCAGGAGCAAGTCGCAGAAGCGCAGGCGAATGCACCATTGATGCAAAAGCGGCCCGCAGATAACCCCGCAGGCGCGCCCACAGCCCTGTCCTCGCGACTCAAGGGACCGGCGTGTTTCACTGAGAGGATCAGATCGGAACCTTTTCCTGAAGATTTCAAAGGGCCACGCAAGGTGGCAAACTATAACGCCAGCATGGATCCAACCACTTGGCTCAACAATTACGAGATGGGCATGAGCATCCTAAACGCATCTGAAGAGATCTGCGCACGCTACCTAAACATGATGCTAGAAGGAGCAGCGCACATATGGCTGCAAAATTTGCCTCCCAACTCTATAAATACTTGGGAGGAACTGAAGGATGCCTTCATTAAGAACTTCCAAGGAACTTGCAAGCGACTCTGCAATATAGAAGATTTAGAGCGTTGTGTCCAGAAGGAAGGCGAGTCAAGTCGCCATTGGATGAAAAGGGTGGCAGAAATAATACACTCCTCAGATAATATACCACCAAGCTCAGCCGTCCTGGTGATGGAGAAAAACTGCAAGTTTGAGCCGCTGATTCATAAGCTGGGTCGCATGAAGGATAAAGTCAAGAGCCTCAGCGAGGTGATGGCTGCGGCTAACAAATATGCCAGCTCAGACAAAACCAGAGACGCGTCAGACGGAGAAGAAGAGGAGGTTGCTGCAAAAGGAAAGAAAAACTCCAACAAGCCCCAGCAGCAGCAAACGAGCCACAACAACACGAGTCAAAACAAACGCAAAAGCGAAGATGGTCACTCAGGGCTCGTCGCCAATACGCGTGGAGGATTCAGAGGCCAGCGTGGAAGGGGTCGAGGATACGGCTCCCGTCCAATCAATATGCAAGAAGTTTTCAACCGGCCATGCGACCTTCATGCGACAGGTGATGGACGGCCAGCGGACCATACCAAGGCGCAATGCCATTATTACAAAAAGTGGAAAGAAGAGAGCCAACACAACGGGGGGAATTCCCATGAAGGAAACCCTAGTGCGGCTCATAACACAAACATTGGGCAGCACGGCGCGAGTAACCCCAGGCAGACGGGGCAGTATCACACAATAGTTATCGATACCTCCAAAAGAGAAGAGAAATTGAGCCGGAGAAGTCAGCAGGTGAACGCCGTGATACCAGCAACACCCGCTTGGTTAAGGTGGTCGAATACGCGGTAACCTGGAGTCGCGACGACCACCCGCCACAGGTACGGGAACCTGGCAAGTTGGCACTGGTTGTGGCACCATACGTTGCAGGATACAAGCTGACCAAAGTGCTTATGGATGGAGGAAGCAGCATTAATATCTTGTACTACGATACTTTCCAGCGTCTAGGACTCAAGGATTCCAGCCTGCAGCCCACGTCAACAGTATTTCACGGCATTGTCCCAGGAAGGTCCGCACGGCCAGTGGGGAAAATAACCCTAGGGGTAACTTTTGGAACAGAAGAGAACTTTAGAAGTGAATTCCTAAGCTTCGAAGTGGTAAAATTCCAAAGCCCATATCACGCCTTGTTTGGAAGAACGGCCTTTGCTAAGTTTATGGCCAGGCCATGCTACGTGTACCTACAGTTGAAGATACCAGGACCAAAAGGGGTCATCACAGTGTACGGAGATAGAGAAAAAGCAATAGAATGTGAGAAAGGAGATGCGGCTTTCGCAGAATCCGCCTGTGCCGCGGAAGAACTAAAAGGTTATAAGTCGCAGGTGGACCCAAACGATATGAGTGTGGTTACCACGCCATCTGCCGAGCCACCAATGAAATTCAAAGCGGCCCAGGACACTAAGCAGATAAATCTTGTTCCTGGCGACTCATCCAAGCAAACTAGCATTGGAGCACACATGGAAGAAGAGCAGGAGAAGGCCCTCGTCGCTTTTCTCCAGGAAAATAAAGACATCTTCGCATGGAAGCCGTCAGATATGCCAGGGGTACCAAGAGAATTAGCAGAACATAGCCTCAAAGTGAACCCTGCGGCTAAACCAGTGAAGCAGCCACTACGGCGTTTTCATGATGACAGGAGAAAGGCAATAGGAGAGGAAATAGCTCGCTTGCTGGCTGCAGGATTCATCACAGAGGTATACCATCCGGAATGGGTGGCAAATCCAGTATTGGTTATGAAAAAGAACGGTACGTGGCGAATGTGCGTTGATTACACCAGTCTTAACAAAGCTTGTCCAAAGGATCCATTTGCTTTGCCAAGAATCGACCAAGTAATTGATTCAACTGCTGGGTGCGAGCTGTTATGCTTTTTGGACGCCTATTCAGGCTACCATCAAATCAAGATGAAGAGGGAGGACCAAGAAAAGACGTCCTTCATCACACCCTTCGGAGCTTTTTGTTACGTCAGCATGCCCTTTGGGTTGAAGAACGCAGGTGCGACTTACCAAAGATGCATTCAGAATTGCCTACATGAGCAAATAGGTCGCAACGTTCATGCCTACGTGGATGATATTGTGATTAAATCGCAAGTTAGCCAGGATCTTATTGGTGATCTGGCAGAGACATTCACAAATCTCAGAAAATACAACATGAAGCTCAACCCCACAAAGTGCGTTTTCGGAGTACCAGCAGGAAAGCTATTGGGATTCATAGTATCAGAAAGAGGCATTGAGGCCAATCCTGACAAGATAAAGGCCGTGATGGATCTCCAAAAGCCAGAAAAGATAAAAGATGTACAGCGGCTTACTGGTTGCGTAGCAGCTTTGAGTCGCTTTATATCAAGATTGGGAGAGAAAGCACTACCTTTGTACAGACTGTTGAAAAAATCAGACACCTTCGTTTGGGACGCAGAGGCCGACGAAGCTCTGACAGCCTTGAAACATCAATTGACGAATGCTCCAGTTCTGGCGGCTCCAAAAGATAAAGAGCCAATGCTACTATACATAGCGGCAAATTCCCGCGCTGTGAGTGCTGTCATGGTTGTGGAGAGACAAGAAACGGAAAGGAATACCCTGTCCAGAGACCAGTATACTACGTGAGCGAAGTCCTCACAGCTTCCAAACAGCGTTACCCACAGTGGCAGAAGTTGGTGTTTGGAGTGTTCATGGCGAGTCGCAAGCTGAAGCACTACTTCCAAGAGCATCCAATAACTGTGGTGAGTTCAGCACCATTGGCAGATATCATTCGTAATCGAGAAGCTACTGGAAGAGTCGCTAAGTGGGCGATCGAGTTGGGACCACATCACATCAGTTACGAGCCGCGCACATCAATTAAGTCGCAAGCCCTTGCAGATTTTATTAACGATTGGACAGAAATCCAAGTTGCTCCTAGCATGGCAGAAACCAAATACTGGACCATGCATTTTGATGGGTCAAGACAGTTGCAAGGCTCGGGGGCTGGAGTTGTTCTGACATCTCCCAAGGGAGACAAGCTGCGGTATGTGTTACAGATACACTTCAACTGCACAAATAACGTGGCGGAGTACGAGGCACTGCTTCATGGTCTACGTATAGCAAAGGAGATGAACATCAGTCGCATACGCTGTTTTGGCGATTCAGACTTGGTGGCACAGCAGGTCTCCGGAACGTGGGACAGCAAGGATGCGAACATGGCTGCATATAGGAGAGAGGTGGACAGAATTGCTGGACATTTCACTGGATACCAAGTTGAACATATTGATCGGAGACAAAATGAAGCTGCGGATGCCCTGTCTCGGCTTGGATCCAACAGACAGTCAGTCCCACCCAATGTTTTCCTGGATGAACTGCACAATCCATCAGTCAAACCTCCAGCAGAGATTGACATTGCAGAGCCAGAGGATGATTCAACTTTAGTCGCAGCCCTGCATGAACAGCCAGGATGGACAGAGCCATACATGGCATATTTAAGTCGCGGAGTGCTGCCGGACGATGAAATTGAGGCGCGCAAAATCATACGACGATCAAAGGCCTATACAATCATCAACAACGAATTATACAAGCGCAGCGTATCAGGAGCATTCAAAGATGTGTCTCACCAGAAGAGGGACGAAAAATCTTGCACGAAATTCATTCAGGCGATTGTGGCCATCATGCTTCGTCAAGATCTTTGGTGGCAAAGGCGTTCCGACATGGATTCTTCTGGTTAACAGCATTAGCAGATGCAGAGCAAATTGTCAGAGTGTGCGATGGATGTCAAAGATACGCTAGGCAAGATCATATGCCAGCCCAAGCACTTCGCACAATACCCATCACATGGCCTTTTGCCGTATGGGGTTTTGACATGGTAGGGCCTTTCAGACGGTCTTCAAACGGAAAAACTCACCTCTTAGTCATGGTGGACAAATTCACAAAGTGGATAGAAGCAGAACCTGTGGGAGATTGCGAGGCTGAAACAGCAGTCAAGTTCTTGAAGAAGGTCATATTCCGCTTCGGTTACCCCCATAGTATCATTACAGACAATGGGAGCAACACCTCTGAAGGGGCTACACAGATATTTTGCGCAGACAATGGGATAAGATTGGACCTCACGTCAGTAGCACACCCGCAGAGCAATGGACAAGCTGAGCGAGCTAACCAGGAAATTCTCCATGGAATTAAGCCGCGCCTTATTGAAAAGGTCGAAGCATCTCCAGGATGTTGGGTGGAAGAACTGCCAGCAGTACTGTGGAGCTTGAGAACAACCCCTAACAGATCCACAGGATTTACACCATATTTCATGGTCTATGGAGCAGAAGCAGTCATGCCCAGCGATATCATACATGATTCACCAAGAGTTGCGGCTTACATCGAGACAGATAATGAGATAGCTCGGCAAGACTCGGTGGACACATTAGAAGAGGTTAGAGACTTGGCAGCATCAAGGTCAGCAGTATATCAACAAGACTTGCGACGCTATCATGCCAGACGCATCAAAACCCGCACCTTTCAAGAAGGCGACCTAGTACTGCGACTTAAACAAGATCACAAGGGAATGCATAAGCTGTCCTCTCCATGGGAAGGACCCTACATCATCAGCAAGAAGCTAAACAATGGGTCGTACTACCTGCTGGATGTAAGGGAAGAAAGCAGCGAACGCCATGATTTCGAGGATCGTCTCGAGGCACCTCGCCCTTGGAACGTCGCACACCTGCGACCGTACTATACATAAGAAAAGGCTAATCAGAGCCAAGCATCATCCTTTCCAGCTTTATAGCTGAGTATCATCACAGCCACTCAGGGCTAGAACTTCAACTTTGGTCGCCACCTAGGCGCGACCTATGCAACATCTGATCGCCACCCAGGCGCGATCGACCCTTGTATCAGAAACCGGCTGCCACCTAGGCGCGGCCGTAAACTTTGTATCATCTCTGGTCGCCACCTAGGCGCGACCGACCCCATGTATCACCATGGATCGCCACCTACGCGCGATCCAACCCTATGTATAACACTCGGTTGCCACCTAGGCGCGACCTTATGTGTCATCATAATCAAAGCTTATCATAGCTTAGCCTATCATGGCAATATCATTATGTTTCTTGGGGTCTTTGTTACCCTGAAACAGCCGATTTATTGGCAATTATCAAATTTACCTTAAGTTGGATTGCTACTCGCATTATGTGGCCAAAGTACTGGGGTGTGGCGTCAATCGAGCTTGATTGCCTATCATGGCCGCTCTCGACCCTGAACACACATATTCCTAGGAAATACTGAGTCGCGCGAGTGCCCACTTAAGGATTCAGATGGCCTAACTAGAGGTCGATGTACTGCTTATAGTACGGCAACACCAATTACAATTACTTGTAACTTAACAATTGTTTTATTCATGATATCAAGTTACAGGTGATGACCTTCAGAGTTCTCTGAGAAGAATTGAGATGATTACCACATAACATCCTCTCAATCCTTGGGGGCTATATCATATTATCATCAAAAATTTGAAGATAGATCGTCATCAAGTTCTGAAGCTATCAGGATACTCTAACAAAGAAGCTCACGAAGTCAGATGATCTTCCAGGTGCGAGTCAAGGCCAAACTTGCACAATTATAAGTCGCGAAACAAGGAAAAGCGCGGCCTAAGCATTCAAGATCAAGAAATACTATGAAGTTCAGGCCACGCTTGGGGGCTAATGTCGGGGGAATACTTTCTGGATTAACCCGCGGCCCAGTGCGACTTAACTTACTCGCACGGACGAAGGCCCACTTGGGAGCAAGCCCAATATTGAACCGCCATAAGGGAAAGATCTAGAAGACATATCCCGGAGGACGTGAAGACCAAGTAGTCTCCGAGTAGGCCTCTGTGGATGTATTCCTTATGGGGAAGTTTCCTTTTGTAACCTAGCGAGCCTCTGTGTATATAAAGAGGACTCGCAGGACTTAGAGCGGGTCAAGCTATCAAGCCCCAAACCCTAGCTCATACGGCGAGTACCAGATCGGATCGCCTCCATTGTAACACCTCGATTATCATATCAATACCAATCTAGGGTAGGCAGGAAGTAGGTCTTTTACCTCACATTGAGGGGGCCGAACCTGGGTAAATCTGTGTTGATCTTTGTTCCTGCGATCCCAAGCTCGGAGATGCTTGACTCGCATAATCCCACACCTACGAAGTCATCTATGACACCTGACGGAGATGCTTGACTCGCATAATCCCCTCCTCCCCCTGGCCGGCCGGCGCGCCAGCAGCCGGCAGCGAGCTCACCCGAGCGTTGCACCTGCGCGTGCTCGGGGAAGAAGAAGACCGGCCGATCCCCTTTCTTCTTCTTTTTTTCGGTTCGAATCGTTTTCAGTCCAGCCCAGCGCACAGAAGCAGGCCAGCAGCAGATCACGGCCCACCAGCGGCCCGGCCAGGCGCGGCGCTGGCACGCGCGTGCAACGTGCCCGTGGCCCAGTAGCGGCCCGCGCCGGTTTTTTTTCCGCGGCAGTTTTTCTTTTTGGTTAAATAAATATTGCTCCTGCCATGTTGCATATTTATTTATCGTACTTGCTTGGTTATATTATGTATTGTTAATATTTATCAAACACAAACCATTCTTGAGACAATGGACTGGGGGAACCGCCGCCGTCTCACTAAAATATTAACGTCTATCTGTGATGGCGCTGGTCGGAGGTATCTCTGCCACAGTCACCCGGTCGACGCTAACCAACTAGTTGATCTGTGATGGCGCTGGTCAGAGGTAGCTCCGCCACAGTCACCCGATCGACGCAAACCAACTGTGCTATCTTTTGTAGTTGATCTGTGAAGGCGCTGGTCGGCGGGATCTCCGCCGTAGTCTTCCGGTTGACGTTTCTTTTTCCTTGTCAAACGAGAAGGCGCTGGTCGGCGGGATCGCCGCCGTAGTCTTCCGGTTGACGTTTCTTTTTCCTTGACAAACGAGAAGGCGCTAGTCGGCGGGATCGCCGCCGTAGTCTTCCGGTTGGCGTTTCTTTCCTTGTCAAACGAGAAGGCGCTGGGCGGCGGGATCGCCGCCGTAGTCTTCCGGTTGACGCCTTTTTATTTTGCTAAGTTTAGACATGGATACTACTATTCTTGAAATATGGTGTTGCTAGTGTTTTGTCATTTGATGATATATTATTATGTTATTGTGGTTGTTGTGTTGGACTAACCCTCTGTTATTTGGACTTGTGAATGATGAAACTTGATTAAATGAAACACCCCTCCAAACAACGATAGGGTCAGTCCATGGTGCCACTAATCTGAACTTTGAAAGCAGAACCATCGTCGTCTCATGGAGGACCGTGATCTAGTAGGTTGTTGAGCCCCTTTTGTGCCATCCATTGGGCGCAGTCATTCGGTTGTGCTGTCCGAGGGTAGTGGTCGACAGGCACGGGTTCGACTGTGATAGGGAGTCCGGAGCTAGGCATACCCGGTAGCGCCGGGGGATGTGCCAGATTTACTTGCCCGTTGTGCCACGCGCATAGGGTGGTGCAGGAGAGTGTCTTAGCAAGTGGACCGTCATGTGAGCGTATTTTGCTTAGTATGACTTTGGGCGTGAGAAACCTGGAGCGTCGGCTGAGTAGGGTGCATTCTGATAGGTGGTAAAGCAAACTCTCGAGAGACTCAACCTAGCAAGCTAGTCTCGTTCCTGGGATATGGAACAACAGTTCAGTGTCGGTCACACCGTGTGTCTTTGTCGTGTCCGGAGGTTAAACTTAAGATCTGTTTGAAGAATTAATGAACGACATGATTACACTAAATGAACAAATAAGATGATGCAGGGAATGTTGCCTTGAGATGTTGATGGTTACCCGAGATATGGGATGGCGGTGTGATCGTTGGGAGCCTAGAGTTAGGCCTGAGCCAACATCAACCGTGCATGACCAGAATGGAAAGATGAGGCCAGTGGGCCTAGCAGTGATCACAGGTGTTGTTGTGTATTATTTGGTACCAACTGGTACACTCGTTTACTCGTCACAGGTAATCTCTTTGTATGATTGCCGGTGCACGATCCAACCCCACCTGGCTTGGACTCTGCACTGGTGATACCCCGTTGTTTGCTTATGCCATGTTTTGCTTGTGATGTCATGCTACCTTTATGTTATACTGTATATTTGTCTGTCTAGAGTACACACTTGCCATGTGTAGTATTTTATTTCCAATGTATATCTTGTTGCATGATTGTTGGATTATTTGTAGTGAGTGGCGATTCTTGCTGAGTGCATACGAATGTACTCACGGGCCTTGTGTTTGTGGCCAGATATTGGCGAGGATTCATCTTCCACCTTAGCGAGGAGATGGAGCAGGAGCGTGCTAGGATCAGTAGCCCAGCCAGATACCTGTGGAGTGGAGCCGCTCCAAGCCGTTGCCTTAGTCGTCTACCGCTGCCAATTAAACTCTGTCCTGAGCCATGCTTGGCTTGATATTTTGGTCATGCCTTGATGGCCTTGTAAACCATTTGTAGCACTTCTTGTGCCTGATTGTGTAATGATTTCCATTATGTTGCACTGTCGTGACGTGCGGCCAGATATCTTGGGCTGGCGCACGGGGCGACCGCCTCTCTGGTGATATGTGCCAGGGAGGGGTGTCACAGACGTGGTATCAGAGCACCAGGCTGGCTGTAGACTACCCTAGCATGGAAAGCCCCGCCTTACTTTTGCCCGACAGTGAGCCCGATGGATTTAACCCATCTCCGCCTAACCGGCACGGCTGGTGTCGGTCCACAGTAAGGTGCAGTAGGACATGTCCCATTCCCTGAGAGAGGCTCGCCGGTTTCTTCCAAGAGAAGGAGCTGACACAACCCAGCTTATATGAGACCCTGGTCCTAGCTGCCGTTTATCCCCACCCTCGCCTGCTATCTTTAGCAACCAAACTCTCTTGAAGCAGGATCCCGCAAAGGAATCCCGCGTTCTCATCTCATCCTACACCCAGATCCAAAATAATCCGATGGCGGACCCCAAGGTCATCCTAGAAACCACTGGCGAGGATCATGGCGGATTTCCACTGATGCTTTGGAAGGCCGTCTGTGTTCTTCTTGGTAGGCCTGCTCGCCCTCGATACGTGGTGTTCGAGAGCTCACTCTCGCCTGCCGGGAGTGACTTTCGAGCAGACGTGCATGTCGGCTCGTGTCCGTTGGGCACAAGTCAGCCTTATTTGATCCAAGGTAGGAGCATGGCCACTCTTAATCAAGCCATCCAGGTAGCAGCCTGGGAAGGTCTCGTCCGCGTGCGGTACTCGGAACCGGCAATGGCGAAAAGTCGAGCTTTCCACTTCCTCCCAGCCAGACCCCAGCATGGTGCGGAGGCTATCCAAACTTCCATTAGAGAAGAAGTCGACCCTGCCGTAATCACCCTGGTCACCTACGGAGCTGCAATGACAAGGTTTTGCCATTCTCTGAGGGATGAACTCATGACCACAAGGCGCAACCTTGGTCGTGCTCGCATGCAACTGAGTCGAGCAAGGAACCTAACCAACCTCAACCATGAGCCAGTTCAGAGTACAGGACTTCCGTTCCCAGATGATTTGCCGGAATCCAGTCTTGATGCCTCTGGGACACAAGCATTAGCCCGAGTTCAGCAGCACCCCCAAGAGCGAGGTATAATCCTCGAAGGCGTGCCTGCAATTCCTCACCCCATGGAAGATGGAGATGTGGACACCACTCTTCGTCTCGGCCGCGCTCCACCGACTACCAGAGGCCGTTAAGCTGAGTAAACCCGTGTTTAGTTAGCCTGAGTGGCGCTTGTATGTTGGTAGGTGAGAATCAGCGAGGTTGTTTGTTTTCTTGTGTTAGCTTGTAATGTAGGTTTGTTGTATGCTCTCTGGTTGATGTCGAATCAGCCGAAACAAAACTTGGTGTTCCGATTCTCTTGTTAACCACTTGGTTGACACATGATGGAATATCATGTCTTTTTCTCAGTCAAAGGTTTTGAAGAAATGACAGATCACTAAAAACAGGAACGGTATATGTGAACCCAGACGCATATGCCCACCAGTAAATTAACACAAACATTGAATGCCATTATTTTCTATTACGAAGGATATTTTTGTGTGTGTTGCACAAGCTTAACCATTAAGTGGAAAGTATTTGATGAGACACTGTAACCACGGTGCCCCGCTCACTTGATGTTAACTCGTGTGTAGGTTTGAAAAACCACCTACTTGGTGTTATACATGGTTCCCCACTTGGGACGGATCATGTGCCACACGCAAGTAAAAAAGTTTTGTCGAGTGTTTAGTAGATGTTGTGTGCTTGATAACCGGTATGGTTGAAATGATTATGCCATACCACTACAAATAATTTTGGGGAGAGCCCTATCCCACAGTGTCTGTGAGCCGATTATCGGTGGCATAGATATCTTCTTTTAAAAAGAAACCCTGTTATTTTTCAGAACCTGTGTATGCATGAAAATGAATATACAGCTTTTCTAAAATAAAAACCGTAAACTTTTGTTTTCCCAAACTCGAGGTAATTATTTGCCTAAGATAAATCTTTGGTTGTTGGTTGATAGTTTGGTTGTAGATCTTGTTCGATCTTGCCATGTTTGTGTTGAGTTGAGCAAAACCATAGATTTAATTTTTAACCATGGCCGTAGATCCTATGTTGATTGATTGAGTGAGCCCCTGCCATGCCATCTTTTAAATGCATTGAGTATGGTAGAAATATCATGTTGTTTTAAATAAAAATCTTGTGGAGTGTTGATCTCTTGAGTGTTAAAACTCTAATATTTTGCAGAAAAAGTTTTTAAATGGGGTATAAATGGATCGTTCAAGAATTATCTTGTATAACCCCCTTAATCTCGAGGACGAGATTCTTTTAAGGGGGGAAGGTCTGTAACACCCCGAAAATTCAAACCTAATTTTAGTGGTGTTTTCTAACACCTGAAAAACTTTTTCTTCTTATCCTAAATATTTCTTCAAATCTTTGAGGATGAATTGACTTGGGAATTGCTCCCTCAAGAATTTTTCCAGTGATCCACGAACCACTCCATCACCCGTGATAATTTTGACGCTTAGGTTTTCCCTCGAAAACCCTAGCTCTAATTATTGAACCTTTTAAACCCTTTTCTCCACCTACCAAAGGAAAGCCTATTTCCATAGCCAGAAAAATTCAACTAAAAATACCAGAGGACTCCCCTATCCATATAAAGACAATCCATGCAAAAATATTGCATGCTTCAATACAATATTTCCAAGTTAGGTACTATTTTCCAAACTGACCTTTCTGATCCAGAAATGTTTGAGTCAAGCTATGCATCTCCATAAATTCTGATAAAATCAGGGGGTGAATATTTTTGCATTCCCTGCACTTCATCTTTTGGGGCCAAACCCATTTGAGCAATATTTGAGGTACTTCCTTTGTAAGGCCATTTTCATGCCTTTTTAAGATCTTCAAGCAAACCTATACCTAGACAAATCCTATGACCATGAGACTTGGTCACCTTGACCACATGGTCCATAGACACCCAAATCCAGAAGATCACCCCAAGGTGGAGTATGAAAAATCATTTTGCCTTGATCATGCCAATATGCCAATTTGTGGACATCTTGCCAAAACCCAATTTACCAATTTCCAATTGAGCTCAAACTCCATAGACACCCTCCCTATGCCACAAATACTCAGTGGTAATTTTTGGGGATTTTTCTGAGATGTGCAAGGCCCCTGTCATTTCATCGAGCACCTTCGGTGCCTTTGGTTTTCTGAAAATCTTACTCTGCAAAGTTTGGAATCCTTGAGGGATTCTTGTTTGGTTGTGTTGGTCTTGTCCTTGCGAACCCAGTGGTACAAACCTTTTTTCCGTTTGGACCTCCGAGTCACCGGGAACGCGACGATGCCGCTCGCGTCGCGCTCTGGACGTCCCGGACACACGCTTTGGCGTGACCTAAATCTGCTTAGCTAATTCCTAACAGTAATCCTCCAGCAGCAGTGCTTCCACTGTGTGCTACTGCTCGTCCAGCTCCTCTTCTTATCTCCTCCACCGACAGCACAGGGCCATGGGAGATAAATTGTGAAGCTTCTCCCGTGCCTCCCCCTCCTCCCATTTGCTCTTCCTCTCCCTCTAGCTAAAAAGGGAACCCGAGGCCTCCTGGGCAACTTTCACCTCCCTCTCCTTCCCCTGGAACTCCCCTTCTGGTTTGCTCGAGAGCCAAGCTTGTTTCCCTCGGTTTTGGCCGAGGTGGTCGCCGACGGTCTCCGAACCAAGCAAGCTCACCGCAGCGTCGCTGCTCGTCCAAACCAGCACGGTAGCCTCCCCTTGTCCCTTCACACCCATCCCCACCCTCGTTCCATCCCAGAACCAGCAGAGGGGAGAGATCCGCGAGCTGCCGCCATGGCCAAGCTCGGTGAGCTCGTCCCCGTCCACGCAGGCACCCGCCCCGAGCGCGGAGGGCCACGGCGTGCCCGTTCCCCTCCTCCCCATGGCCGGACGGCGCGCCAGCAGCCGGCAGCGAGCACACCCGAGCGTTGCACCTGCGCGTGCTCAGGGAAGAAGAAGACCGGCCGATCCCCTTTCTTCTTCTTTTTTTCGGTTCGAATCGTTTTCAGTCCAGCCCAGCGCACAGAAGCAGGCCAGCAGCAGATCACGGCCCACCAGCGGCCCGGCCAGGCGCGGCGCTGGCACGCGCGTGTAACGTGCCCGTGGCCCAGTAGCGGCCCGCGTCGGTTTTTTTTCCGCGGGCAGTTTTTCTTTTTCTCTGTTGGACCAAACGTCCAAAACTTTTAAACCGTAGCTCCGATTTGAGTGATTCAAATTTCTAAATCTTCGTCTCGACGACCTCTTTCCGGTGGTACTGATTCCATCTTGTTCCAAATTGGTTCTATGGGGTGCCCTTTTGTACGTGCATTCCGAAGTCCATGGAACGGGGCTATCGCTGCCCTACGCCGCGGAATCATCCCGACCTTCCCAAACCCGGTGGATCCCCTCTTCGAAGGCAAGCTAACCCCTTGCTATGAGCAGCCCAGCAGTGTTTGTTGTTTATTTGCTTATTACCATGCCGGGTGTTTATGTTTTCGTCGGTCTACTGTTATATTTATGCATGTCTGTTTATCGTTCTTGTTTAGTATGAAACTTGTAATATTGCTCCTGCCATGTTGCATATTTATTTATCGTACTTGCTTGGTTATATTATGTATTGTTAATATTTATCAAACACACACCATTCTTGAGACAATGGACTGGGGGAACCGCCGCCGTCTCACTAAAATATTAACGTCGATCTGTGATGGCGCTGGTCAGAGGTATCTCTGCCACAGTCACCCGGTCGACGCTAACCAACTAGTTGATCTGTGATGGCGCTGGTCGGAGGTAGCTCCGCCACAGTCACCCGATCGACGCAAACCAACTGTGCTATCTTTTGTAGTTGATCTGTGAAGGTGCTGGTCGGCGGGATCGCCGCCGTAGTCTTCCGGTTGACGTTTCTTTTTCCTTGTCAAACGAGAAGGCGCTGGTCGGCGGGATCGCCGCCGTAGTCTTCCGGTTGACGTTTCTTTTTCCTTGACAAATGAGAAGGCGCTGGTCGGCGGATCGCCGCCGTAGTCTTCCGGTTGGCGTTTCTTTCCTTGTCAAACGAGAAGGCGCTGGGCGGCGAGATCGCCGCCGTAGTCTTCCAGTTGACGCCTTTTTATTTTGCTAAGTTTAGACATGGATACTACTATTCTTGAAATATGGTGTTGCTAGTGTTTTGTCGTTTGATGATATATTATTATGTTATTGTGGTTGTTGTGTTGGACTAACCCTCTGTTATTTGGACTTGTGAATGATGAAACTTGATTAAATGAAACACCCCTCCAAACAACGATAGAGTCAGTCCATGGTGCCACTAATCTGAACTTTGAAAGTAGAACCATCGTCGTCTCATGGAGGACCGTGACCTAGTAGGTTGTTGAGCCCCTTTTGTGCCATCCATTGGGCGCAGTCGTTCGGTTGTGCTGTCCGAGGGTAGTGGTCGACAGGCACGGGTTCGACTGTGATAGGGAGTCCGGAGCTAGGCATACCCGGTAGCGCCGGGGGATGTGCCGGATTTACTTGCCCGTTGTGCCACGCGCATAGGGTGGTGCAGGAGAGTGTCTTAGCAAGTGGACCGTCATGTGAGTGTATTTTGCTTAGTACGACTTTAGGCGTGAGAAACCTGGAGCGTCGGCTGAGTAGGGTGCATTCTGATAGGTGGTAAAGCAAACTCTCGAGAGACTCAACCTAGCAAGCTAGCCTAGTTCCTGGGATATGGAACAACAGTTCAGTGTCGGTCACACTGTGTGTCTTTGTCGTGTCCGGAGGTTAAACTTAAGATCTGTTTGAAGAATTAATGAACGACCTGATTACACTAAATGAACAAATATGATGATGCAGGGAATGTTGCCTTAAGATGTTGATGGTTACCCGAGATATGGGATGGCGGTGTGATCGTTGGTAGTCTAGAGATAGGCCTGAGCCAACATCAACCGTGCATGACCAGAATGGAAAGATGAGGCCAGTGGGCCTAGCAGTGATCACAGGTGTTGTTGTGTATTATTTGGTACCAACTGGTACACTCGTTTACTCGTCACAGGTAATCTCTTTGTATGATTGCCGGTGCACGATCCAACCCCACCTGGCTTGGACTCTGCACTGGTGATAACCCCCAAGAGCAAGGGATCACTGTAGCACCTCTCAATGTGGAAGTAAGGTATCGATCCACAGGAGCAAGAAGGAAAAGTTATCTATTCCCTAGAACTAAAGTGTCACAAGTTTTAGTTGATTATGCACTAAACAAGTTTAGAGAACAAGATGGTTGGTTTGATGGATGTAAAAGTGTCCCAATCCTCTTCTTTGCAAGAGGACAAGACAAAGGTAGTAGCAAGTGAAAGCTCTCAAAGAGAGAAAGCCCAATCCTCTATGTAGCAAGAGGACAAGCTCAAGTGTGTGTTTCTTATAGGAACAATGGACATGGTTCATGGGTTCACTTAATCCTCTCTCTCTCTCATCTACGGTGATCATCATGTTATAGATAAAGTATACACAATTGTCATGTTTTAATGGTAGCTTTTTATGACGGCTATATGTCCTAAAACACATAGTTGAAAGAAATACTCATTTGTGTTGCTAGGTCACCCCTCGTAAGGCTAGCGTGGTTTCTCTCACTCCCACATCATACTCTTTCTTTTTACCCCCAGATAAAGGACGTTGGGCGGTACTGTGTCACTCAATACCTATGCCGTGTCACATCGGCCATCCCGTACCCACATACATCATACTTCAAAGTATGACAAATCACAAAAGCTCCAACACAATGGTAAATGCATAACAAATCATCTCACACCACAATATTCACCACAAAGGTATTACATAGATGACCGTAATCACGTTTAGCAGCTCATACGGTACTAATTAGTGAAGCTCAAGAGAGAGGAGAGATACATAAGTTACCACCACAAACCCTAGTCCAGGGGGTGGACTACTCCCCCTTCATCATGGTGATGATGGTGAAGAAGTTCTTGCTGTAGATGTTGATGATGAACACGCCGGAGGGGGGTGGAGCCCTCCGGAGGCGATTCCGGTGGCGTTTCCCCCCTCCGATCTTCTCCGGCGGCAGCCTTCTGTCTCTCTGTTTCGTGGTTCTGTGTTTCTCCGCCGCCTCCTTTCGCGAAACGCCAGGGGACCTTTTTTATAGGCGTTTTTAGGTCAAGACGGAGTCGGTGGACGAAAAATCGACGGCCACGGAGCTCCGAGGTGGAAACGAGCTGGGCCCACGCGGCCATGTACTTTAGGCCGCGTGGGACCCTCCCATTTCCAGCCTGTTGGGCTCCTGGTCTTCAATTTAAGCCCATTGCGTTCGTCTCGAAAATTCTGAACCGTGCTCTTTGACCTTGCCCTTTTTGGAGTCCCGAAGCTCCCGGAAAGTCTGAAACACTAAAAAAGACGTTTTCTGGAAAAACAGGGTTAATTCCAAATAAATGGGAAAACTATGAAGTATTCCCAAAATCATTATAAAACATTGATATAACCCTTATATGATGCAAATATGATTGGAATATAAGCAATTAAAGTGCAAAGTTCATGTATGCATTTTACATGCATCAACATCCCCAAGCTTAATCCATGCTCGTCCTCGAGTATGAAGATGATAAAACTAACATGGACTTTGCAATTTAATACTTAACAATGAATATCAAAGATGATTACTATTGCTACATAGAGTCAAATGATTCATTCTTAAAAGGAGTAGCAATATGCAAGATAGTTTATGAAGTGATATCAAGTATTCAATGTAAGGATGTTCAATGATAGTTCACAAAGTGTAACATAACAGATAGTAGTATGGACCACATGTATGCATAATGATAAGTATGGACATCCTACATTGGTCATAGAGTGATGATGAAAATCTGAATATGTTTGGTGGATACTTTGGAAAGATGAATAAGTGAGTAGAGGTAAAGCATGCATAAGTTTCATCTAACTCCAAACTCTCCTACTTAAGTTAATGATTGCAATGTGGTAATACTTGGTGTCAAGCTCTCATTCCCCTATCATAGCATCTTGAATGATTATAGTTTAATGTGAGAGCAAATATGAGTAGTGTGCTTGACAAAGTAAAGGTTGGATGTCTCATGCCCCTTGAATACAAGTACCTACACCATGATTACTCAACTTAGGAAACAAAGCAAGTTCAAGTTATATATCATTGTAAGTAATAATAGTATCATCAAGAGCGTCAACTGGGGTACCTCTTGTCCCAGGATATGGAACAAGCCCATATCAAAATGACAAGACAAACAAACAAGATGAAAAACCTCAACACCCTTTTTATTTACCATTGGAATAGCTTTTTATTGTAAGGTGTGTCATAGATAATTCACTATAGCATGTAAGTAAATTTCCACCATGAATAATGCATGGCTTAGATTAGCGGCCCAGGCGTCTCTCTAACCATTTATACAAACTCATTTAACTACTTCATTTCCACCTATTTCACCATGATAGGCATCCATAAACAAAAGTACATGATATCAACTAAATGAGATGAAGGAGCATGTTGAAAGCTTTGCATGTGACAGCACATATGGGCTAACTCCCAACCTCGAACATTTATCAAGCCACTAGCATCATAATCTTAATCACAATGGGTCATGTTTTATTTATTGCAATGATAGTAAAATGTGCATCAAGTTCGTGAGAGCTATATAACCAACTTTTCCCATGGTAATCAATAACATAATCATTTTCATTCAGAGGTATAGATAACACAAATATCATGATGAACAACTCGGAATAGCATAAAGCTAATAGGTAGATATGGTGGACTCACTGGAAAACTTTGGTTGAAGGCGTTGGAAACAAGTTTTTATTTGTTGGAGTTTTTGGGCTAGCAAAAGGGAGAAAGTTGACCATCTAGATGCATGCATGAGTGTCCATAGAACTAACTAATCCATGTTAAACCAAGTGAAATAACAATCAGCACCAAAACATGAATAAGTGATAGCTCTACAAAAAGAATTTGCAAACTATTACTCATAAACAAGCTCATGAATCATGCAACTATATGTATCATTAAAAATCAAGTCAAACATCCCTTTTCCCAATCTTATAAAAGCATCCAACATATTTCAACCCATATTTCCAGTAGCTCTCTCATATATAATTGATAGTGTGGTGGTCTCTCAAGACTCAAACAAAAACAAAAAACGACGCTCCAAGTTTATGCGATAAAGTGTTTCGATCGAAAAATAGAAATTGGACGTGTGCAAACCGAGAGTGTGTAGGTCCAGCGGGGTTGTCTTCACATCCCCAAGCTTATGGTCTTCACCATCCTTGGATAGCTCTTGGTGCATCTCCTCCAATCCCTGTGAAAAAACTTCAAAACACCGTTTCTCCCATCTCTTTTCTGTGGGGTGCATTAATAGTGATAAACAAATAGGTTCCTTGCTGCATATAATCCTTGAACAAAAATTCATATGAATGTCCAGAAAGTGTATAATGTTGTATGCCTACTCATAAACTCAATTGGATCAAAAAGATTCAACTTAAAAGCTCAAAGCATGCATCAAACAAAATGGGACAGAATCTGTCCAGAAAAACAGCAGCAGCAAAACGTATTTTTCTACCCTACCAAACTTTCTCGAAAAATTCCGAAAACATTCATGCATACAGAGGATGAAAAGTTGCAACTACAGTTCAAATATGAGCTCATTCGGAGTTACAGAATAAGAATTAAAAATCATACCGTGCACTGACTTGTGCAGGAATAAAATCTCCGAACGCTATAAGCAACTTTTCAAGACCAAAATGGGTAAAACTTGGCACTTTATTAAAAACTCCAGAAACTAACTAGACACAAAGTCTCTTGTTACAGCAAGAGGACACAAAGAAAAATCACACACAAAAATAACCGGGTTGCCTCCCGCAAAGCGCTTTCTTTATAGCCATATAGCTAGGCTTGATAGTTTTAATGATGCTCCCATAGGAATAAGAGTTGAATATAAAAGAGCATCAAGAAGCAAATATCAAACACATTTAAGTCTAACCCATTTCCTATGCATTGGGATCTTGTAAGAAAATAAATCAAGAAAGCACACAGTGACTAGCATAGGAAGGCAAAGCAAGTGCAACTTCAAAATTTTCAACAAAAAGAGAGGAGACTTAATATTATTGAGATATATGAAACCGTGTCTCCCTCTCTCATAAGGACCAGTAGGTTTTAAAGTACCCAACAAATAAAAGCAAATCAAGAGAAAGGCCAAAACCTTCATCATAAAGAGGATAAACTTAGTAACGTGAAGATTTCTATAACCATACTTTCCTCTCTCAAAATAATTTTCAGCGGCATCATGAATAAAATCAACAATATAGCTATCACATAAAGCATTATTATCATGATCCGTAAGCATAACAGTACTATTACTCTCCACACAAGTATAATCAATTTCATTAGTAATAGTGGGAGTAAAACTAGCACATCCATCATTGTAATCATCATAAATTGGAGGCATAGAATAATCATAGTGAATTTTATCCTCAATAGTAGATGGACTGAAAACATCATAATCATCATTGTAAACATCATATATAGGAGGCATATTATAATCAACATAAATTTTATCCTCAATAGTAGGTGGACTGAAAATATCACAATGATTGTAATAATCATATGTTGGAGGCATAGTATCATCAAAAACATCTTGAGTGTTACCCTCATCCATAGGTGGTGAAGGTGGAAGCTTCCCCTCTTCATTCTCTAGTTGTTCATCCTTTTCATCATCTTCTTGGGTTGCACGGGCATCCCCAAGCTTAAGCTTTTGTCATCTTCTTCCTGCAAAATATTAGTTCTTTCCATGGCAGCAAGAGTTAACTTTTTACGTTTAATAGCATCTGCTCGAGAAAAGAAATCATCAGCTTCTTGTAATATTTCAAGTTCCTCAAGTGTAAATGTTGCAAGTTCCTTAGGTGTATAATCAAACAGAAAACCCATAGCAAAAGTAATGAAGAACTTACACCCAAACAAGTTTAAAGGAACCTCCCCAAGCTTAGATGGTTGCAAGATATAAAAGGAACCTCCCCAAGCTTAGTCTAGTGCACACAAGAATAGAAACTTAAGCGCTACGCTCCCCGGCAACGGCGCCAGAAAAGTACTTGATAACCCCCAAGAGCAAGGGATCACTGTAGCACCTCACAATGTGGAAGTAAGGTATCGATCCGCAGGAGCAAGAAGGAAAAGTTATCTATTCCCTACAACTAAAGTGTCACAAGTTTTAGTTGATTATGCACTAAACAAGTTTAGAGAACAAGATGGTTGGTTTGATGGATGTAAAAGTGTCCCAATCCTCTTCTTTGCAAGAGGACAAGACAAAGGTAGTAGCAAGTGAAAGCTCTCAAAGAGAGAAAGCCCAATCCTCTATGTAGCAAGAGGACAAGCTCAAGTGTGTGTTTCTTATAGGAACAATGGACATGGTTCATGGGTTCACTTAATCCTCTCTCTCTCTCATCTACGGTGATCATCATGTTATAGATAAAGTATACACAATTGTCATGTTTTAATGGTAGCTTTTTATGACGGCTATATGTCTTAAAACACATAGTTGAAAGAAATACTCATTTGTGTTGCTAGGTCACCCCTCGTAAGGCTAGCGTGGTTTCTCTCACTCCCACATCATACTCTTTCTTTTTACCCCCAGATAAAGGACGTTGGGCGGTACTGTGTCACTCAATACCTATGCCGTGTCACATCGGCCATCCCGTACCCACATACATCATACTTCAAAGTATGACAAATCACAAAAGCTCCAACACAACGGTAAATGCATAACAAATCATCTCACACCACAATATTCACCACAAAGGTATTACATAGATGACCGTAATCATGTTTAGCAGCTCATACGGTACTAATTAGTGAAGCTCAAGAGAGAGGAGAGATACATAAGTTACCACCACAAACCCTAGTCCAGGGGGTGGACTACTCCCCCTTCATCATGGTGATGATGGTGAAGAAGTTCTTGCTGTAGATGTTGATGATGAACACGCCGGAGGGGGGTGGAGCCCTCCGGAGGCGATTCCGGCGGCGTTTCCCCCCTCCGATCTTCTCCGGCGGCAGCCTTATGTCTCTCTGTTTCGTGGTTCTGTGTTTCTCCGCCGCCTCCTTTCGCGAAACGCCAGGGGACCTTTTTTATAGGCGTTTTTAGGTCAAGACGGAGTCGGTGGACGAAAAATCGACGGCCACGGAGCTCCGAGGTGGAAACGAGCTGGGCCCACGCGGCCATGTACTTTAGGCCGCGTGGGACCCTTCCATTTCCAGCCTGTTGGGCTCCTGGTCTTCAATTCAAGCCCATTGCGTTCGTCTCGAAAATTCTGAACCGTGCTCTTTGACCTTGCCCTTTTTGGAGTCCCGAAACTCCCGGAAAGTCTGAAACACTAAAAAAGACGTTTTCTGGAAAAACAGGGTAATTCCAAATAAATGGGAAAACTATGAAGTATTCCCAAAATCATTATAAAACATTGATATAACCCTTATATGATGCAAATATGATTGGAATATAAGCAATTAAAGTGCAAAGTTCATGTATGCATTTTACATGCATCAACTGGTGATACCCCGTTGTTTGCTTATGCCATGTTTTGCTTGTGATGTCATGCTACCTTTATGTTATACTGTATATTTGTCTGTCTAGAGTACACACTTGCCATGTGTAGTATTTTATTTCCAATGTATATCTTGTTGCATGATTGTTGGATTATTTGTAGTGAGTGGCGATTCTTGCTGAGTGCATACGAATGTACTCACGGGCCTTGTGTTTGTGGCCAGATATTGGCGAGGATTCATCTTCCAACTTAGCGAGGAGATGGAGCAGGAGCGTGCTAGGATCAGTAGCCCAGCCAGATACCTGTGGAGTGGATCCGCTCCAAGCCGTTGCCTTAGTCGTCTACCGCTGCCAATTAAACTCTGTCCTGAGCCATGCTTGGCTTGATATTTTGGTCATGCCTTGATGGCCTTGTAAACCATTTGTAGCACTTCTTGTGCCTGATTGTGTAATGATTTGCATTATGTTGCACTGTCGTGACGTGCGGCCAGATATCTTGGGCTGGCGCACGGGGCGACCGCCTCTCTGGTGATATGTGCCAGGGAGGGGTGTCACATCCAGATATCTGCATAACCAGGAGTTGATGACTGCGACAGCTCCACGTGCAGCATCGAGGACCTGGAGGGCAGTTTTGGCGGGAAGAGAAGCTTTGAAACTAGGTTTGATTAAACGAGTGGGCTCGGGAGAAACGATTTCTGTCTGGGAGGATAGTTGGATCCCGAATGCGGCGACAATGCGGCCCATGGGCCGGCTGAAAGACACGGATGTTACCACGGTTGATGAGTTGATGATTGATTCTCAGTGGAATGTTCCGTTGATTCGCAGTCTATTTTTTGCTCCAGATGCTGATGCAATTTTGAATATTCCTCTGCGTCAAACTGTGGGACAAGATTGGACTGCATGGGCCAAGGAGAAATCAGGAGTTTCTTCGGTCTGATCAGCCTATCGAACGCTGGTTTGCAAGAACCAAGAAGAGGAAGTGCTGAGACATGATCCTGTTTCGTCTTCCTCTGGGAATGACAGTGAACTTTGGAAGTGTTTATGGAAGCTTCCGGTGGTACCTAAGGTGCGTGTGTTTTGGTGGCGAGTTCTTCGGGGTATTTTACAAGATTATGGGACTCTGGCACGGCGACATATAATGGAAAACAGCACCTGCGGTATCTGTAAAGCGGAGTCTGAAACTTTGATGCATGCACTTATTGAGTGTAGTCATGCGAAGATGTTTTGGGAGACTGCTAAGGAGTTGCTTCTGGTGAAATTACCGAGACTACACCCACGGACATGGGCGAGGGACATTTTATGTGAACCATCGATCACCCAAAAGGAGAGCTCGGTAATCACCACAGTGATGTACTCGATTTGGACATCGAGGAATAATCTGACACGTGGGGAGGCGGGGTTCAATCCGACCAAGACCATGGAATTGGTTAAGGAGACCTTACAAGCACTTGAGTTACCGAGTTGTAAGGGTCTGCCGAAACCAGCTAGGCCAGCGTGCAAATGGCAAAGACCACCGGCTGATACCATCAAAATCAATTCAGATGGAGCCATACGTGTGGAGAATAATTTGGCAGCGACAGGAGTTGTTGCGCGGAGTGCTCTCAGTTTTAGGGGAGCGTTATGCAAGATGTATGCAGTCATCTCGGATCCTCTCACGGGGGAAGCACTAGCGTTGAGAGATGCAGCTGTGTTTGCGGCTCAGAAGGGTTTTTAACAAGGTGATTTTTGAGGTAGACTCTGCTGAGCTTGTTCGAATTTGGCAAGGAAGACTGGATGATCGGTCGGTGATCCGACCAGTTTTGGATGAGATTAGTGACTTAGTCCTTTCGTTCATGTCTTTTAAGATTGTTCATGCCCGTCGTGAAGCAAACCAGGCGGCCCATTCCTGTGCAAAGTATGCAAGTATTCAGGAGGGGTCGTTTTTATGGGATGTTGAACCTCCGGACTTTTTAGTTCACAGTCTTAGGACTGATTGTACTCCTGGGATGTGATTTAAAGGCAGCAGGTTGTTGGACGCACTATTTCCCTAATCAGGGTACCGAGAGGGACTGGCAGGGTTTTAATGAGGCGGTCTGCTGACCTAATACATGCGTGGTTAAAAACTTAAATGTCCAAATGATTATATTTTCTGTATCAGATGTCTTTAAAAGAAAACAAAGTTTTTTAAGGTGTGGTTGTACTTTTTTCTTACAAGATTGCGTCCATGTTTAACAATGAACCTTCCCTACATGATCGGCAATCCGTTTATAAAACATGAAACATCTAACAAGCATATGAAAATTGCTTCAATTACCTTCAGATTATCCTGTCCATTAACTGTGGTGGCAGCATGGGCGGAGCTACATGGGTACATGGGTGTACAGATGTACACCCATTATTTTGCCAAAAACATTGAGTACATTTTACATGTGACTCTTACAGGATGTACGCTGCTAACTGCAATAATTCGGAAATTGGTTCTTCTTTCATCCCAGAACGAGCAGCCCACGCTCTCTCTCCCTAAGGCCCACCTACTAATCTGCTAACCCAACGCGTAGAAAGCCCATTTAGTTGTTCCGCTTCAATTCTCAATTTTCCAATCGCTATTCTCCGACAAATCGAGAGACCTGGCATAAACTAATTTGTGATGATATTTGCTATTGGGATATTTTTAATGCTCTGTACACCCAAATTATAAATCCTGGCTCCGCCGATGGGTGGCAGAGGTGTTGTGATAGATTGGAATGTCTATGAGGATGAATCTATCAAATTGGAACAACTTTTGTCTTATCTGAGGATAAAAATGGGCTTATAGTAGTACATGTGATTTTGCAATATTGTATGCGAACCACTTAGCATAGGAAATACTAAAATCCAATGCCGGCACATGCATAACCAGGACACTCTTGCATTGCAATGGGGTTTGCTTTTGGGATCAGATTGTGTTCAATAAAACTATGCAATGGAGTATTTCTGTGCATTATGACGTATCAGTACACTTGAGATTAATCAATAATAATGATCCTACTTAGATGTCTTACCTTCTAAAGAAAAGCTTGAGACATGATTTATTGATTGGTTGTTAACTTATATAGCATGTATTCCCGCCGCAACGCGCGGGGTTTCATCTAGTTAGCCCAACACATCAACCAAAATAACCAATACCAATTAGTCTACTCCCTCCGATCCATATTAGTGGGCATAGGTTTGTCTAAATTCATATGTATCTAGTTAAGTATTTAGACTAGATACATATGTATCTAGACAAAGTTGTGCCCACTAATATGGATCGGAGGTAGTATTAACTTAATGGTTGTCTTTATATAATATAATTTAACCCCAATGTAATCATGTCATGCGTGTATCTTTCTAACCTCCTCGGTTCTTCATGTCGTCCAGCGCCGCCTAGTGTGCAGCCGTGTCGTTGCGTGCGGCGCATCTCTCCAGCAATCTGGCCGGGTTATGAAAAAAAATACTCGTAATTACTTTTTTTTAAACCGGGCAAGAGGATTGCCTTTTCATTTATATAGAAGAAGTGAATTGGCCAGTTTATAAGGAAAACTGGTCGAAAACCGGATACAACAACACAACACACCACGCCGGCCGCAAGGCCACGCACCACACAAGTCGACGGCCTAACCGCCCAAGCGGCAAAGGCCGACACCCCTCAACGCAACAGCAGAGGCCCTCAACGCAACAACGGAGGCGAAATCTGGAGCCGCCGCTCCGACATCCACACGGGCCACGCTCCACACAGGTCGACGACGAAACCGCCCAAGCAGGAAAGGTCAACACGCACGCAGCTCAACGCGACGCGGCGGAGGCGAGATCGGAGCCGCCGCTCCGACATCCATGCCGGCCCCAGGGCCACACACCACCTAGCCGAAGACAAGAAGATCGTCGCCGCTGGCCACCAAACATCCACGGGTCCCTCTGGCCGGCGAAACATCCAAAACGAGGCCCCAAGGGGAATACGACGCCGAAGCGCCGCCCTCGCCCGATCCATTGAGGATCTGGGGTTTCCCCCAGAAGTTTCCGGACGGGGGGAGTGGGAGCACCGCCACGACGACGCCTACAAGTAGGAAGTGGCGCCCGGGGGCGTCACCGTCGCCTGTCCTGGTCGTCGACCAAGGCAAGGTTTTCACCCGGGTCTCTCTGCCCGCCCGCCCACACGGGGACCGACCAGCCCACCATCACAGACCCACACGCAGACACCGTCAGCCCCGCGCGCCCGACGGTCCACGGCCACCAAACAGAGCTAGACGTCAGGGTCTAGGTCTGTCTCGCAATGAGCCACCGCCTAGCTCAGCTCGACGCCGCCACCAAATCCGGGGCTGCCACCCCGGCGTCCAAGTGATGCAGGACAGCCACACGCCCAGCCGCACAAGTGCCGCTGCCCCCGAAGCCAACGCGACGTGCCAGCCAAGGAAAACCAGACGGGGAGCCTCTACCTCCCGCCGGCGGCGCTGCAATTCCCTCGAGCACCACTGCACAGCAGCAGCCAGCCCCGTGCGGCACCACAGCGGTGTGACGCACGGGAGGCCGCCAAGAGCAGCGGCCCGCCGAACCCATCAGGGCCCAGATTGGTCCCTGGCCGAATCCACCGGCAGCCATGCCGAAGGTCGCCGCCACCACCTGCCGCACCCACCCCGGCCACGTCGTCGTCGAGCCGTGCCGAGCTCGCTGCAGAATTCTAGTTAATTCATAAATTCTAGTTTGTATATGGAAGTTCCAGTAGGAAGCATCGTAGCGTAGATCTGTTCATGATATTATAGCATCGAAGCCATGTACCATGCACACGATTGAGTATATTTTTTACTCAATGGCCCTTAATCGGATAAGACAAATCTGGCCCTCCGCAAAACTTTCACGTGAATATGGCCCTCGGCTCAAAACGTCATATGCTGAGGCGTTTCAAAAATATCAGAGCCTCCAGAAATCTCAGAAACGTCACACAGTTTGGCGTATCCCGAGGCAAAAAAACCGCAAAAATTTCTAAGTCATTTGTGTAAAGCCAAATGATATGGCTTTTCTCCGGGTGTTGGCGTTCTCTGAGACTCAGAGAACGCCAACACCCGGAGAAAAGCCATATCATTTGGCTTTACACAAATGACTTAGAAATTTTTGCCTTTTTTTGCCTTAGGATATGCCAAACTATATGACGTTTTCTGACTTTTCCAGAGACTCTGATATTTTTGAAACGCCAAATGACATGACGTTTTGGGTCGAGGGCCATACTTGCGCGAAAGTTTTGGGAAGGGTCAGATTTGTCTGATTATCCGATTAAGGGTCATTTAGTAAAAAAGATACCACGATTGATTAGTGGTTTAGTAAAGAGAACAAGTTTACTACTCCGATCCTCTCCAAGCAAATGCGAGCGATGGATCGTTACAACACGGTGACATGCAAATCTTTTGCATGTTCTTGAAAAAAAAACACGGTGACACTCTGTGGCTTTGCAGCTCTCCCGTTGGAGACCTTGGACACACATCTACAACACTTGTTATCCTAGATTGTCTTGTTAAACGATTGGCCATCTAGTGAGTTTTTTTTTGGATATTTTTTTCATATTGTTTGCAACCGTGAAATTATGTCTTATTGCACTTATCTATCCGATAATGTTTGTCCGGTCTGTATCACCGTTACCGATCTGAATCCGTAATCCGATATAATCCGTATTCGAATCTGAATCCGACAAAAAGATATGGTAAGGGAGATGGAGAGAGTATTATCCTATCCAATCTGATCCGTTTACATCCCTACATGCTGTCATCGTGATTACATATAACACATTCAGGTAACAATGGACACTCACGCTCAATGATCATGTACATGGCAAGATTATGATATCGGTGCAGTAAGCTGGGGGCACCGACGATTTATTTGTGCAGAACAATGCCGCTGCTTTTTTTTATTGTTCAACGCCGCTGCTATCTGCCTAGCCATCGTGGCTGCTATTTGTCTGACGATCGCGGCTGCTTTCCGTGCGTCTGAGCAACCTGCGGCAGATTCTTCTGATCCGGCGGCCTCCAGGTAGAGATCGCCTCCAGCCGGCGGCGTGGGTTGTAGGGACGGCGACGCCGACGACGCAATATCTGTGGCGGTGGAGTGGAACATAGGGATGCTGCCGCGGCACACTGGGCAGGAATTGCGTAGCGACAGCCAGGTGACGATGCAGTCGGAGTGGTACTGGTGGCCGCATGGGAGCAGGCGCGCGGGCGCCGAGGCCAGGAGGGGGTCGGTGCAGACGGCGCAGACCAGCGCGGCGTCCGTGACGGTGACCGTGGGCAGAGCGGCAATGGACTCCGCCGGCGCCGCTTGTGACCCGCCGCGTTGGAGCGGCGTGTCGAACGAGGCGTCGTAGGCGGAAACAGGAGGCGGCGCCGCTGGCGACCCGCGGCGTTGGAGCGGCGTCCCGAACGTGGCGCCGTAAGCGGAAACACGCCGCGGCGGGCTTTCGTAATCGGAGCCCGAGGGACCGATGCTGTATTCATCATCCCATGCAACGTGGAGCAGAGAATCCCAAGGCGGGGACGGGGGCGGAAGCGGAGGCACACCCCCCTGAGACGTAGGAGTGGCGTAGGAGTATGCCGGCGACAGGGAAGAGACGGCAGGGGAGGAGGACCGGCGTTGCTCTAGGAGATCTAGGATTTCGCCAGCTACCTGTTCGCAGGTGATTTTCGACGGCGGCTCCTCCTTGCCCGCGGCAACGACTGGGTCGGAGGTAGTGAGGAAGTAATCACATGTACCGTGGCTTGACGGCGGCGGCGGCGGCCTCGTGGAGGAACTCGAAGGTCCCGTGCTCGGGGACACCAGAGTCCGCGGCAGCGTCCTGGAGGCAGAAGACGACGACGAGGACGAGACGTGCGAAATATGCGGCGGCGGCTGAGGCGGGCAGTCGGAAGGATTGAAGTTGAAGAAGGCGGGCTCGGACGCCTGCAGCAGCCAAGGCGGAAGCGGAGGAGGAAGCAGATCCTGCGACGTCGACATGGTCCCCGCGGTGGTGGACGAGCGCGAGGTCAACGTCGTGGAAGAAGGCGACGACGACGAATACGGGATCGGCGTGGAAGAGCCAGAGGTGATGGAGCGCGACGGCGAGAGAAGAGGTGGTGGTGGAGGCGGCAACACCGGCTGGGACACTTGGTGTGGCGTGGGGGAGTCATCGAGGTAGTCCTGGCGGCAACTGGGGCAGAGGGTGAAGTGGAACGGGGAGGGCGGGGCGGGGAGCAAGAACCAACCGCTGCAGGTGTTGCAGTAGAAGCGTACGGTCTCAGCCGAGGCCATGGCTGAAGTGGACATGGCGTAAGGCTTCCGATGCGCTCCGGCCGGCCCGTGCCTTGCCTACATCCCTTATATCAATGGCTTCGAGAGGAGGGTTGCAGAGCGGAACTAAGGTGAGTTGGTGGTGACAGTTTTCTTTTTCGTGCTGGCTCCTTAATTTGGATGGCTTTCCACGCGTTGATGACATGGAGAGTACTAACAACTTTACGTCAAAGGTTAAATGGTTTAATTTATACAAAAGTTTGTTGTCGCACTGCTGATTATGTTACGTGGATGCTCACGCTCCCAGATGATGACCACTGAGAGTGAGAGCTGACATTGGAGGAAACCCATCATAGTTCAAGCAGTTCTTCCAAGCTCTCAGAATTCTTTTAAGCTGGACATGAAGCCGTACTGCAATCACCAGATCACTGTCGCAAATTGCAAGGCTCCGTCGTCGTTCCGCCACACGCGACCAGAGTTTCTTTTGATTAGGTTTCCAGAGCCCGCGCGTGCATCTTCAGATCATCCTTCAGACGCACCGATATACAGAGCCCTCCAGTCGGCCCCAAAACCCTTCTGTCTATTGTTCGTAAAAATTAAGGGCCATGTTGATCCGCAGTTTGACGACACTACAAGTCCAGCGACACCTGCTATCTTTTGAGCTTGTGCTTTCTTTTTTCAAGGGCAGCCTAGAAAGAGGAGAGAGCACCATGGAACTACTTTGCTTGGTGCATTCAAAAGCTTGACCGACTCACAAACGCGGATAGCTGCAATCGATGCATGCCCTTTGTTAGAAGACAGATGGGAAGATGTCACCATGCACATTCTAATCAAAAGACTTAATTAATACAGGTACAGTGGGCGAACCTCTTAATCAAGCTAGCGAGAGAAAGATTTACCTTGTGACTTTGTGGTTCTCAGTGCAAGTTATCCTCTGAGAAATGGCATGAGGTTGTATGCCACAACGTTTGCGGGCCTATAACACAACGTGCAAGTCGTACAACAATGGCGGGCTACCACAGAGGTATGGCTTTGTAGTTGTCACCAGAAATGGCCTACAGAGTTGATGTCCAATTACCCGCAAAAGAAAAGAGAGTTGATGTCGTATTGATCTATATTGAAATGGACAACAGACTTGATGCCACGTTTGGTTTATATCATTTCTGATGATTCAAAACTCAGCCTCCATAACAGTTTATTCACTTGACTTATTAACCATGTTATTCTGGGGAAGCAGTCCAACAATGGACGGGATGAAAGCTGAACATGGCTACAAATACATGTAAATTTGATGGTAAAAGCCAGTGCAGAACATCAGAGAATGATATGGTGCTAAAACAGCAACGAGACGAAAGCATCACTCTCTGCACTACAAGGTAGAAAGAACTGTGGTAAATAATACAGCAACTAGAAGGAAAGGCGCACTTTGCCGTGCCCATTTCTCTTATAGTTATAAAGCTTTATTGAGCACAGCCTCTATCACAAGCTTGCAATTTATCTTTCTTTTCTTTTGGCAAGTAAAAGATGTAACACATAGAAGTATATTGACCAAATAACAGCAGGCCAAAGCGACCAATCAACATAAGCAAAAGAGACCTGAAGGAACAGAAGATTGTAGCAGGTACCCAACACGCTCACTGTAATAGGTTCAGGGGTACACAGCTCTAGTTTGTAAGGCCTCAAAAGCTAGGGTATCTTTCCATCAACATCAACAGCTAAATGCATCAATTTCCATATTTGATAATCACAACCCCAGCCTCCCAATTTGATAATCACAACCCCAGCCTCCCAATTTGATAACTGGATCAACAGAACCATCAATGCATCAATATGCCACCTATTCAAATCTCCATTGAACTGGTCAATGTTCTCACTCTTCTGCAAATTTGCAATGATTGACTGAAGAGCACTTGGGTAACAGACAACTGTGTCGGCGTTTGCTCTTGGCCTTCACATTCAACCCTCTTCTACTGCCTAATGAGTAATAAGCAGCAATACTTGAGATGATTTCTCGTAATTCTTCTCAGCTTAAGTGCAAATTCCAAAAGTAGCAACTAATGAAAATCGAATAAACCAAATATGACAACAGAAAATCACATGATACGCACGGAGCCATCGGCAATTTCACTTCATGGAGATTTAATAACTCATATGTCATTATACTATATCATATGCAACTATCAATGTATAGGCACACAAGGAAGAGCGAGGACAGTAATAATGTTATCAGAAATTCTACTCCATACAGACGATTAGAATAAGTGAATTTAAGGGTTCAGAAAGAAACATCCAAAAAAAAAGTCTAAGATGACCCTTCGTATTATACCCCAAACTTCTTCAGAGGCAGAATTTAGTATTAGCCTCTAAACACGCCATTGGAATATCTCTTCCTTGTCATAGACTATTTACAGAAGTACACATGAGAAGATCAGACATATGTAACTACGAAAGAAAGAAGAATAGCGTAATGCGCAACTGGTATACAAGCTGTGGAGTGGTTCTGCATTACAATACAACGATGCTATTAAGAGAACCATAACTTTTATACATACTGATTTCACAATTATGAACTGTTTGCAGCACTCAATCAACCCCAAAACATTGTTATTTTGGTGAGAACATTCTGGGAGCCCATCTACAAGGAGTCCCTAGAGGAAGCGACCTGATTTTTTTGGTGAGAGAAACCGCAGGCAGAAGCTTGTTCCCCGCATGGTGCTAGCCGATTTGTCAGGGAGGGCTGGAGATGGCCAAAGGGGGAAGGGCGAGAGAGGAGCCCAGAGGAGCTTGTTCCAATCGTCGGGAGGATGAAGGTGCCAGCAGTAGCAGAACAAGGGTGATCCGGTTGTTGATGGCTATACGAACTCAGCGACGGTCTTCAGCAGGGGAGCCAGGCTCGTTTTCCACGTGGGAGAGGCAACACAGTCTGCCGCCGGCGGAAGGACAAACCCTAGCCGTGTCTCTCTTCTCTCTTTTGACCAGGTACCTCTTTTTTTCTGAATCGGATGGGTGGAGGGTGTGTATGGTAGAGACAACCAAGTGTAGGAGTGGGAAACTCAGGCCCAAATGCAACGGCTGACCTCACTGGCTGACAGGTGGGGACCTCCAACATAATCCAACCGGAGCAACCACAGCTCCCTCCCTGATAGGGAGCTTAATGCTTGAAGGATTTGTAGATGGTGTTATATAAACAAAACATCAAACCGACGCACAACTGTAGTAGAAACCCAAGTAGCCTGCCTTTTGAAAGTGGCATGCCAATCTAAAAAACGGTATCCACAGTCGGTAGCGAAACATCCAACATTAGCAGATTGTAGCTATTACAGGAATTGCTCCATTTCCTTAAACTGCTGGATATGATATATAATTGTGTGACTGAACTCAGAAATATAGAAAAAAAAATAGAGCAGATCAGCTAATTCATGTCTGCCGAGAAAGGTAGACCTACTGTATACACAGAAGATACTATTGGACGTGCAATCCTCGCTGCACACATATCGTACTAAACTTCTGCACATCGCGTACAAACGTTCCCAGTTATTTTTTAGCATGGAAACAACTCTTCAAATTATCATAAACTAGTCAATAATGAATATGATCGTTTGCAGATATTTCACTCATAACATCACTAGTATGAGAAGTTGGTAACCAAGGACCAGACATTGCTCAAGACTTCTATCTCTGAAGGAAATGAGAATGATTCGACATAAAGCATTATGCTGACCAAAAGTTTGCACTGGAATCCTATGATATTTGGTAACAATTTTGATAACCAGCAAACAGCAACTTGCTGAATTAGATCTCATTCGATCCAACTAAAACATACAAACTTCTACCTCCGTTCCAAAATATAAGACGTTTTGGTAGACTGAAAGACCTGCCAAAATATCTTATATTTTGGAACGGAGGTAGTAGTAAGGATAGACTTTCATGAAATCTAACTAGAAAAATATAAAACACAAAAGCAGATACATGAAATGTATACCAATACACCCAAAACGAAAGTCAAATCAAAGCAAACTTACATCAACTCTGTACACTAATGTTGCTTGTGATGCAGGTTCCAACTTCATGGCATGGGTGGATAAGCATCTGCACCAGAACAGTGACAAGGTCATAAATGAAATTTCTCAGACTGGCAATCATGCATTCATGCATAACTTGGAAATATCCGTATTAGCCCTGGTTAGAAATTACCTTCAACAGCAGGCCCCAGAAAGATGAATGTGCCCATGCCTTTCAATTAACAAAATATCAACCAGGGGCTAAGGTGTATACAAAAATCCTCACAAATCCAATCAAAAGATAAATCTAACTCCTATTTCTTCCACATTAGGAACACACTCATTTGTTAGACGACACACGGCTGTAGTACTCTGTGAAGTCTAAACGGAAGAGAAGGAATTTTAAATCAACATGCTGCTGGAGAGGCAACTGGGAGATAAACGAATCAAGAGAAGCTGTATAATCTTTCGCGATGCTATCCAAATCTTCACCCATTTTCCGAAAAAGTTCCCCGGCGAGTTGAATCATGGCTTTTCTACCGCCATCTAGCCATGAACCTGTTTCCTTGGATTTTGTTTTTGATTTACCCTTGCCCCTGCAGTAAGAAGGAAAACTCAGAGTTAATCGAACAGTACATGTGATAAGATTTTAAGGAAAATATGGCATTAGATACTTCTGCAATAAACTAACCTTAGCTGCAACTCATATATCCGTTCAAACCACCTATCAGCATGGCTGCGGAACTGTAATATGATATCAAACAGTGCAAAAAGATTTCTCAAAATTCCCAGGGATCGCTCACCGAGGAGAGACTTCTCCACAATTGCATTGAGATACTTATCATGTCCCATGAGAAGATCGTCCAAATCTTTTGCTGCATCCATTTCTTCTGAGAAACGAGCCCATGAAATCTCCAGGACCTCAAACATAATGTAGTACTGGAAGTTGGTAACAAAATGGTTCATTTCATTAAACAGAACTTGGCATTTCCGAAGAACTGAAACAAACTGGGCCCTGATGCTTGTTCCTTCCTTGTAAAATGGAGAAGAAACAATGCAATTAGGCTTCATTGTCTTCCAGACTCCGGTCAAGGAATGGTCAACACGCTTAAGCTTCCATAAGAAGTTGAATATCTTGAGGTACATCTTCATGACTGAAGCTGTGAACACTGTATCCAAAGGGACTCTAGCATCATACTCTAAGGAGAAGACGTCCCAGCCACGATCACCGTCTCCATGATCCATCATCTTTACTTTTATCCGGTCCAAGATGTCACGGTCATCATATTGTGCGTCAGATGCACGTATTGCAGTCTCCAGCAAGCCAGCAAGGTGGAAGGGGCTAATTCTATTGGCTGGTTCTGACAACTCAGGACCAACAACATCCATCAGATACTGAACAAAATCACCCTGCCCGAGAAGCAAATATCTCTTGATAGCTAGACAATGCTCTTTAAATCGATATCGCTTATGTATTACATCCATCAAACGTTGATCAATCCTCTTGGCTGCTTCTACCACCAATGCCTCCAAAGCATCAATCTGCCCATAACCAAGCCCGCCTCGACTTGTTGTGGTGCCAACATAGGCTGCAGCCTCGGTGGCGGCCTCAGCCCAACCATTATCATCACAGCAAACTCTAAGAAAGTTGATTGACTTTCCTGTTCTAAGAATCCTTTGTGCTAGCACCGGAGAAATGAAAGTCGGTAGCATGTCAGACTGAATAAGGTAGCCTTCGCGCCACAAAGATTCAGCCTTGACTGGCTGCCCAACGATGAAGAACTCATTGAATACATCCTCTAGTTCCCCTTCAAGCACCCAGCTCCGGACCATTTCAAACAGTGGGGAGCACACCCGCCGCAGCAAGCGACCCATAAAATCTTGAAACATGGGGTCCCCATGCTGTGCGTGCCCATGGATCGCACCAGCCATTCCGCCGCCTCTCAAACCACGGCATCCATCCACCAAGACAGCCATTAAGCGCATCCTCACTGCAGGCTCAGCAAGCCACACAACAAGACGCCGCAGTGAGAGGTAATTACCGGAGGTGCCCGAATCAGATCCAGGTGTTGGAATTGGGTTTAACGAGTATGACTCTAGAACAGCAAGTAGCTTATAGTAATCAGATAGCTCTTCCTGTAGAGCTGAGCAGAAGGCCTGAGCCACAGTGCCGACCTCGGTGGCAGCATCAGAGGGCAGGCGGCTGACATTGTCGGAAATGAAACCTCGCACCTTGCGGAACAGCCACCCGACCTCACACAGCTTGCGTACCAGGGTGCGAGTGGAGCGCGGCACGCGGACAGCGTCAGGAAGGTCGTAGGTGTCGCTGCCCTTGTCATACCGAACATACCGGCCGTCGATGCCCTGGCAGGCGTACAGCACGTCGCGCACTAGGGCAGCCTCTGACACCTCCGTCTCGTCGAGCACCAGTTCAGTGTACTCCCGCAGCGCGATCTCGCGGATGTTGTCTGGATCTTTAGAGACCAGCACCACGCCGCCGGGCGGCGCACCGGGCACCCTCGAGGCTTGCTTCCCTCCAGCCGTGGGCAGGCCGCGCGGCGGCGCGGCCGTGGGGAGGTTAGGGAGGCAGGAGGAGGCGGCGGCCCCGCGGCGGTGAGAGGAGAGCGAGTCGAGCAGGTAGAGGAGCGGCCAGAGGGAGGCGGGGCGGGATCGGACGGAGAGCTTGGAGTGGAGGTCGGCGAAGGCGAGGGCGTCGTCGGGGCGGCCGGACGAGGCGAGGCGGCGCTTGATGGACTCGGCGAGCGCGTGCTCGTCGGGAGGACGGCCGGGGCGAGGCGGCTGGAGAGCAGCCGGTGCGCGAACCGCAGCGCGCCGCCCGCATCGCGTCCCCCGCCGCTGGATTCGGCGGAGACGAGGCGGAGGACGAGCTCCTTGACTAGATCCTGGGTTTGGTGGTCCTCCATTGTTGGGGGGAAGTGGGTGCTAGGGTTCGAGCCGAGAGCGGCTGAGTTGGGTGGGGGGTTTGGGGATTTTGCGGGGGTGGTTTCTCTCTCTTTGCTTTGTTTTGTATGTATTTTTGAGGGGTGGATATGCATTGCGGGGGAGTTTCAATATTTTAGGCGCGGCGATGAATCTTTTTGAAAATGGTCCGCCTAGCGCTCTGAGAAGTTCTCAGTCCGGTGACGTCATGCCGTTCTTCTTCGTCTCCGGCGAGCTTCTCCGTCTTTGGCGAGCGCGCCTCCCTTCGCAGCCACCGCCGGCCTAATCGCCGTCCTCCCCGCTCGTGGTCGGCGCGCTGCCGTGATGCCTCGCTGCCCGCCTTGCTCCGAGCTCCTCCTCCGTCGGTCCGCCGCCGCCCTGACCATCCCTCTAAGCCCACCTCCGACTCCGGTGACCCCGCACCCCTGCATCCCCCAGTTAAGTTGCTCCTCGCCTCTGCCGCCTCCGCCGCAGCTTGCCGCCGCCACCGTTGCGAGGAAGAAGATGACCTAGCGTTTTCACGAATCGCGACGCGTTTTTTGACGGTGGATGAATCGATTGGGAACTAAGCTAGTTCTCAATCGAATGAGAATTAGCAAAACCGTTTTGAAAAAGGGTGTAGAAGGTCTTATGATGTGTGTCACTGCGAGTGGGTCCGAGTTTGGAAATGGCTATGACGTGAGGCGGATCACAAACATAGGTATGCACTGGACCAAATGAACAAAACTCAGCTAGATAAAATTATAATCTCTATTTCGACATGTATATGAGACATTGATATATCCACGTATGTGATTATCAATCAAATTGTGGAACTTTTCATCTTCGTGAGCACGTTAATCTTGTGCATCGTGACCCAGCCATCGAAAACTCGATTACTTACATGACAGGCTCAATACTAGGGATATGATGATCAGAAAACATTGGCATCTAGACACTACTCCTGATTGCTCTCTTTGTAACTTACATGATCTGGAAACCAGAGATCATCTATTATTCGAGTGTCCTTTTGCTCAAAATTGTTGGTCTTTCTTAAAGACAAACTAGAGTCAGAGAACATCCTTATTGGATTCAATTATGGACACAAAAATCAATCACATTGGACCATGTTTTCTTGAGGTGGCAGTGGCAGCAACTTGGAATATCTGGAAGTGCAGAAATGACTATATTTTTAAGCAAGAAAGACCATCCTTCAGAAAGTGGAAAACTCTCTTCATCAAATATATCAACTTGATCTGTTACCGTCTCAAACCGGCTAAAAAACAAGCTCTACACACCTGGACTGCTACCATTTAGTTTACTTAGTTTTGTATCTTTTCCTTGCTCAAGAGGGGTTGATCCTCTCAACCTAACTTTGTAATTATATACTAAGTTTACATTTAATAAAATTATACCGTGGGGGCTTGATTGCGTGGATCACACGTTCGCTGGGAGACCCCAAGAGTAAGGTATGATGCAGTGTAGCAGCAGTTTTCCCTCAGTATGAAACCAAGGTTTAATCGAACCAGTAGGAGCAAGAAATCACTTCGGAAGGTTGTCAGTGGCGCGCTGACGTGGAGCCTGCACACAACACAATCAAACTACTTTGCCCCAACGAAACAGTGAGGTTGTCAATCTCACCGGCTTGCTGAAAACAAAGGATCAAACGTATGGTGTGGAAAACAGTGGTAAATTGCAGAGAATGAAAAGGAACAGTGTTTGCAGTTGGTTGTATTATCAGTGTAAAAGAATGGACCGGGGTCCACAGTTCACTAGTGGTGTCTCTCCATAAAAGATAACTAACATGCTGGGTGAACAAATTACAGCTGGGCAATTGATAAAATGTTGAGCGCATGACAATGCATATATATGACATGATGATTACTATGATATTCATGTGGGCATTACGACAAAATACATAGACCGTTATCCAACAACGTCTATGACTAATAATCCACCGCCAGGTTGTCATATCGAGTTCCCCGTTGGTATTAAGTTACAAGCAACGGATAATTGCATTAAGTAATGTGTGTAAAGTAAACAAATGCATTAGACCTAACGGCGTACCCTTAAGCTAAGCATCGGTTATTTTATCCCTGGTGGCAACAGCACATCCACAATCTTAGAAGTTATTGTCACTCTCCCAGATTACCGGAGGCATGAACCCACTATCTAGCATAAATACTCACTCTTGGAGTTACAAACATCTAATTGGGCAAAGCATCTACTAGTAACGGAAAGCATGCAAGATCATAAATAACATATAAGATAGATTGATAATCAACTTGACATAGTATTCAATATTCATCGGATCCCAGCAAACACAACATGTAGTATTACAATAAGATGATCTTGATCATGATAGGCAGCTCACAAGATCTAAACATGATAGCATAAAGTGGAGAGACAACCATCTAGCTACGGCCATGGACCCGTAGTCCAAGGATGAACTACTCACGCATCACTCCGGAGGCAGGCATGGTGATGTAGAGCCCTCCGGTGATGATTCCCCTCTCCGGCAGGGTGCCGAGAAGAGCTTCTGAACCCTCCCGAGCTAGGGTTGACGACGGCGGCGTCTCTGCAACTTTTCGTGGATAATGGCTCGGATATTTAGGGTTTTCGCGTCGGGAAGAATAAATAGGCGAAAGGGCGGCGGCTGCGGAGCCACGAGGGCCCCACACCACCCCACGGCGCGGCAGGGGGAGGCCCGCGCGGCCCCATGGTGTGGGTGCCACGTGGCTCCCCTCCGTGTCTCCTCTGGACTCCGTCTTCGTGTTGGAAAAATAGCAGGTTCTGTCCAAGTTTCGTCCAATTCCGAGAATATTTCCAGACTAGCTTTTCTGGAATACAAAAATAGCAGAAAACAGGAACTGGCACTGTGGCATCTTGTTAATAGGTTAGTCCCAGAAAATGCATAAAAATGCTATGAAGTGTATATAAAACATGTAACAATTGGTATAATATCAACATGGAACATCAGAAATTATAGATACGTTTGAGACGTATCAAGCATCCCCAAGCTTAGTTCTACTCGTCCTCGAGTAGGTAAAACGATAAAAACAAAATAATTTCTGAGGTGACATGCTACAATCATAATCTTGATCAAATAATACTGTAAAGCACATGTTATGAATGAAGCGATGCAGTTTAATGGTCTATAGTTTGCTAGCAAGTAGATAATAAGCAAACAACTGAATCATATAAGCAAAAACTTTTCATAAATAGTAATTTCGAGACAAGCATCAAGGAGTTTTGCATAAGAGTTAACTCATAAAGCAATAGATTCTAAGCAAAAGGTATTTAACCAACACAAAGGAAGATTTAAGTTTCAGCAATTGCCTTCAACTTTCAACATATATATCTCATGGATATTTGTCAACACAAAGCATATAATAAGTGCAATATACGAGCATATAAAAATTGTTGCACCAAAGTTGACACTAGTGTTTGCTTCTAAGATCGAAAGAAGTAGGTAAACTGACTCAACATAAAAGTAAAAGAAAGGCCCTTCGCAGAGGGAAGCAGGGATTAAATCATGTGCTAGAGCTTTTTAAGTTTTTGAAATCATATAGAGAGTAAAAAATAAGTTTTGAGAGGTGTTTATTAATTGTCAACGAATCAGAAAATGGAAAGTACAATATGACCCCTGCCAACCAGACTTTTAAGAGCGGCTCCCATGAAGGACGTTATTTCTACCAGCAAGGCAGATCATCCCTCTTTCTCTTTTGTTTACACATGCAGATATTTCACTGTTTGTCATTGCTTGACTGATAAATCAGGGCAAAAATGTGAAGAGAATTAAGCGGTTAAAGTTGTAATTAATTGGGACTAGGCACCCCATTTGCCAGCTCTTTTTGCAAAATTAATGGATAAGCGGATGTATATGCCGCTAGTCCGGTGGTAAAGTCTGTTTGACAGTTGACATAAAGACATCCACCCCGTCCTCATGAGCTTGGTAAACATTGACACAAAATAGGAGTAATAAAGTTTGAATAGTTTAAAGGTAGCACATGAAAATTTTACTTGGAATGGCAAGAAAATACCACATATAGGTAGTTATGGTGGACACAGATGGCATGGATTTGGCTCAAGATTTTGGATGCACGAGAAGCATTCCCTCTCAGTATAGAGTTTAGGCTAGCAAGGTTATTTGAAGCAAACACAGGATATCAACCGACTGATGCATGTAAAATGCATACATGAACTTTGCATTATTTTACTTATATTCCAGTCATATTTGCATCATATAAGGGTTATATCAATGTTTTATATTGATTTTGGGAATATTTGATATGTTTCCTATTTTTATGGAATTAACCCTGCACGGTCAGAAAACGTCTTTTTTAGTGTTTTTGACTTTCCGGAAGCTTCGGGACTCCAAAAAGGGCAAGGTCGGAGAGCACGGTTCAGAATTTTCGAGACGAACGCGATGGGCTGAAATTGAAGACCAGAAGCCCAACCAGCTGGGAAAGAGAGGGTCCCACGCGGTCAGATTCCCTGGCCGCGTGGGCCCACTTGTTTTCCCCCTCGTGGCTCCGATGCCGTCCGTTTTCGTCTCCGTGGCTTCGTCTTGACCTAAAACCGACTATAAAAATAGTCCCCCGAGGAGTTTCGCGAGGAGGCGGCGGAGAAACACGAAACAGAAGACAGAAGGCTGCCGCCGGAGAAGATCGGAGGGGGGAAACGCTGCCGGAATCACCTCCGGAAGGCTCCTCCATCCCCCCTCCGGAGTCTCCATCAACACCAACGTCAAGACCAGCACCATCTCCATCACCATCTTCGTGATCCACTTCATCCCCCTCATAGTTTGAGATTGTTGAACCCTAGCTATTGTTTAAGTGCTATTCTACCTGTGTATGATTAGCTACTTGTCATTGTTTTGTGGTGAGACTATATTTTCAGATTGTGTTGTATCATTTATACCACTGAATCACATCATGTCTTCACGTTGTGAGTAGTTCTCTCATGTTCCTGGGGGCATAGGATGGATTGGCAATGATCTATATATAACATGTGTTGGTATTTTGTCTAGTGTTTATCTTTTTATGTAATTCTATGATGGTGTTGTGCGAACGTCGACTGCACATCACTTCACCTAGATGGGCTCATAGGAGAACACCGTAGTGTAATGGAGTGAGGGAGACTTGGGAGGACATGTAAACCTGAGACCGAATTATGAAGTTACTTTATGAGGGGATTAATATCGGGGACCTTAGAGTGTAATGCTATGGTGGGATTTTATATCTTAATAACTCTTGTGCAGTCATTTACTTGGCCACAAGATCCATCATAAGAGGTTTAGTATATTTATTTAGCTATACCTAATAATGGCTCCGTCCTAAGAAGATTAAAACTTGACAAAATGCTACTTTGTTGTTCTAGAAATATTTATGCCATGAAGTCTAGGTAGCCCTTGGGAACGTTCTCCACTTATAAGAAATACACACTTGAGCTTGTCCTCTTGCTGCATAGAGGATTGGGCTTTTCTCTCTTTGAGAGCTGTCACCTGCTACTATTTGTCTGCTGCATTTTTACTGTCTTGCAATTATACAACCGAAAACACCAAAAACACTTGCATCTTTTATTGTCAATTTATCATTCTTACTAACCAATACCTTCAGCTCCTCGTGGGTTCGACAACCTTTTCTATTCGAAAGGTACTACAATTGATCTCCTGCACTTGGGAGTCATCAAGATACTTTTCTGGCGCCGTTGCCGGGGAGCGTAGCGCTATTGGTAAGGAAACTTGAAAGGTGAATTTTATTTACTGTTTTGTCTCATCGCTACTATGGCATTTATGAATCGTGCTTCGCTGCATCTTGCTTTATATGAAAGTGCTTATGCTAATGCTCCTAAAGTGGTTGAAACTACTGTGTCTGAGGTACCTAAAGTGGGAATTAAAATTCCCGTTGATCATGTTAAAAGAGTTATGAAAAATCTATTTACAGGAGATGGAACTAAGTCTGCACGTGAACACGTGGAGACAATTGAAGACATATGTGGTTTATTTAGGCTTCCTGGTATTTCTGATGATCAGATAAAAAGGAAGCTATTATATTTGTCTTTATCTGGTAATGCTCGTATTTGGTTCAAGTCTTTGGATGAAGAAGTTACTATTGTATGGAGTAGTTTGAGGAAGGTTTTTCTTAAATATTTTACTCCTAAAGAAAGAATTATTGCTGCCACGAAAGTACTAATATTTTGCAGGAAGAGGAGGATAAAAACCTAAGCTTGGGGATGCCCGTGCAACCCCAAGGAGATGATGAAAATGATGAACAACTAGAGAATGAAGAGAAGAAACATCCACCTTCACCACCTATGGATGAGGGTAACACTCAAAATCTTGTTGATGATAAACTTTGCTTTTATGATTCTGATGATGAGGAGGACTATCAACCTATGCCTAATGAGAACATTATTGATAATAATTTTAAAAATGATGAGGAGTATGGTTTAGACATGCTATATGATAATGCTTTAGATGATGGTCCTATGCCTATTGATAATTCTCCATGTTTAGAACTTGTTACTACTTCATGTGAGGATAAAAATGATATACTTGCTGTTGGTAAAAATACTCTTACTTATGAGAGTCCTACTTTATTTTTGAACTCTCCTATTCACACCGTGGAGGAGAAGCTTTTATATGTTGAAAAGTACTTATGTGGGCTGAAATTATCTTACACCAATGACCATTTCACCCATAACCATCATGTTGATAGTGCTTCTTGCAATTATTTTGAGAGAGGAAAACACACTAATAGCTCACATAATAGTTTTAATAATCCTCTATATGTTCCTAAGTTTGCAAAGTTGCACCAATCTAATAGTTCTTTTATCAAATTTGCTTCCACTACTTGTAACTATTATGAGAGAGGAAGAAAGACTTGTCTTTATGTTTCTATGTTATTTAAAATGCAACCTACTGATCACCACATGCATTGGTTACCACAAAATTGCTGCTATTTATTCATATATAAAATGCCAATGCATAGGAAGTGGGTTAGACTTAAAAGTTAATGGTTTAATGTTTTGTGGTGTGCTCCTTATGCTTTCATTTCCTATTCAGTTTGGGCACACCTTTATATCATGAAAACATGTGAAACAACTTTACCTACTGTTATCTAATTGCTAGTTTAAGATTTTCACTTTATATAAAATTTGGGAAAGTAAATGAGAAGGATGAGTAATGGAGATGTTGGGGTCGACCTTGAACATGTGTTGTTCATGCCAATGGAACCATTGCAAAGTCTCTATCATTAAAACTTTTCCCAAAGCTAAAACCAAATAAAAAGAGTGTTTATGTTGTATATATTTGCTTCTTTTTTGCCTTTGTGCTAAATCAAAAACAACAAAAATATTTTCTTTCTTCCTTGTTTGTTTCTCTTGAATTCTTTCTTGGTTCTTTTTGCTTCTTTTTGATTTTTATCTTCAGTTTCAGTTTTGGTTTTTGAGTCAAGGTGCTTGTTTACTACTGTAACATCACCTTTGTATCTTATTTTTCATCTTTATGGCAAGAATAACCTCTTTTGAGAGGTGGGATCAGACAATAGTGATTTGCTGTCCAGAAAACAGATTCCTTAGCTTCACTGCGGAAAATGTTAAAAATCACAGAAAAGGAATTTTGACCTGAAATTTTACGACAGCAATCTTCAGTTATTATTACGCATTTCATTAGTTAAAAGTTTTCTGATTTGAGCAACGTAAGTGACTCTGAAAATTCACTCTTTACGGGCTGTCCAGTTTTTGACAGATTCTGTCTTTATTTTGCATTAGCCTCATTACTTGTGTTTTGTGTGGTTCTTTTGATCAATGAACAATACACAACCATAGTAACAATAGTTAATGTTTAGAATCAAATCATGATATGTCTTTGCTGTACCTATGTGGATTTAATTTATGGAGACACTAACCCCTCTAATCAAGTTTTATGATGAGTTTTGTGTGAAGAGAATTGTCAAGTGGAAGAGTTGAGGGTGATGAACAAAGATCAAGAGGGACAAACACTCAAGCTTGGGGATGTTACCCCTAGGCTCACCCTACATGTATCAAATAAGTACAAGAACTCAAGCTTGGGGATGCCAAGCCACCTCACTCCAACCATCTTGATACCAAGTAAGTAAGCCTAGCTATATGGCTATAAAGAAAGCGCTTTACGGGAGGCAACCCGGTTGTTTTATTTTTGATTTTCTTTGTGTCCTCTTGCTGTAACAAGAGACTTAGTTTTTAGTTTTGTTTCTGGAATTTTTAATAAAGTGCCAAGTTTTACCCGTTTTGGTTTGAAAAAGTTGCTATTTGTATTCGGAGATTTTATTCCAGCACGAATCTGTGCACGGTATGATTTTTCATTTCTATTCTGTAACTCCGAATGAGCTGATATTTTAACTGTAGTTGCAACTTTTCATCCTCTGTAATCATGAATTTTTCAGAATTTTTCGACATATTTAAGTAGGGTAGAAAAATGCGTTTTGCTGCTGCTGTTTTTCTGGACAGATTCTGTCCCATTTTGTTTGATGCATTCTTTGAACTTTTAACTTGAATCTTTTTGATCCAATTGAGTTTATAAGTAGGCATACAACATTATACACTTTCTGGACATTCATATGAATTTTTGTTTAAGGATTTTATGCAGCAAGCAATTCATTTGTCTATCACTACTAATGTCACCCCACAGAAAAGAAATGGGAGAAACGGTGTTTTGAAGTTTTTTCACAGGGATTAGAGGAGATGCACCAAGAGCTATCCAAGGATGGTGAAGACCATAAGCTTGGGGATGTGAAGACAACCCCACTGGACCAACACACTCTCGGTTTGCACACGTCTAACTTCTGTTTTTCGATCAATGCACTTTATCGCATAAACTTGGAGCGTCTTTTATTTGCTTTTTATTTCGGTTTGATTTTTGTTTATTTTCTTGAGACCACCACTTTCATTTATATATGAGAGAGCTACTGGAAAATTGGGTTGAATTAAGTTGGATGCTATTAAATATTGGGATAGGGATGTTTGAGTTGATTCAAAAAGATACATATAGTTGCATGATTCATGTGCTTTTTAATGAGTATTAATTTGCAAGTGTTTTCAAGAGCTATCTTTTATTCATGTTTCGATGTTGAATTTACTTTACTTTGTTTAACATGGATTGATTAGTTCTATGGACACTTATGCATGCATTTAGACGGTCAACTTTCTCCCTCTTGCTAGCCCAAAAATTCCAACAAGTAAAAACTTGTTTTCCAACACCTTCAACCAAAGTTTTTCTAGTGAGTCCACCATATCTACCTATTAGCTTTATGCTATTCCGAGTATGTTTATCATGTTATATTGTATTATCTATACTTCTGAATTAAAATGCTTATGTTATTGATTGTTATGGGAAAAGTTGGTTAAAAAGCTCTCACGAACTTGATGCACACTTTACTTTTATTGCACTTAATAAGCATGAACCATTGTGATTAAAATTATGAAGTTGTGGGCTTGACAATAGTTTTGGTTGGGAGTTAGCCCATATGTGCTGTCACATGGCAAGCTTTCAACATTGCACTTATTTATATTTAGTTGATGTCATGTACTTTTGTTTATGGATGCCTATCATGGGTGAAATGAATGTGGATACTTAGTAAGTTCAAAGAGTTTGTATAAATGGTTAGAGAAATGCCTGGGCCGCTAATCTAAGCCATGCATCATTCATGGTGGAAATTTACAGCATAACCATAATGTTCATTCAGTGATGCACCTCATAATAAAAAGCTATACCCATAGTAAATAAAAGAGTGCTGAGATTGTTCATTGTCTGTTTGTCTTGTTGTTTTGACATGGGCTTGTTCATGTCAAGGGGCAAGAGGTACCCCAGTGCAGTTCTTGATGATACTATTATTACTTGCAATGACCTTTATTTGAATTTACTTTGTGGACCAAAGTGAGTAACACATGGTGTAGGTACTTGTATTCAAGGGACATGAGACATTCAACCAATACATTGTCAAGCACACCACTCATATTTGCTTTCACTTTAAACATTAATCATTCAAGATGCTATGATAGGGGTAATGAGAGCTCCACACCAATGACTACCACATTGCAAGCATTAACTTAAGTAGAAGTGTTTGGAAGTTAGATGAAACTTATTCATGCTTTACCTCTACTTATTTATATATCTTTCCAATGTGTCCACCTTTTATATTCAGATTTGCAAGAATACTCTATGACCATTATAGGATGTTTTTACTTTTCATTATGCATACATTTGGACCATAGTACTTTCTTCTATGTTACACTTTGTGAATTATCATTGAACATCCTTACATTGAATATTTGATATCACTTCATAATCTATCTTGTATATTGCTACTCCTTTGAAGAATGAATCATTTGACTCTATGTAGCAATAATAATCATCTTTGATATCCATTGATAGTATTAAAATGCAAAGTCCATGTTAGTTTTATCACCTTCATACTCGAGGACGAGTATTGGTTAAGCTTGGGGATGTTGATGCATGTAAAATGCATACATGAACTTTACATTTTTTACTTATATTCCAACTTATTTGCATTATATATGTTATATTCATGTTTTATATGATTTGGGATTTTCTATCCTATTTTTGGTTAACTACACAGTCAGAAAACGTCTTTTTTAGGTTTCGACTTTCCGGGAGCTTCGGGACTCCAAAAAGGGCAAGGCCAAAGAGCACGGTTCAGAATTTTCGAGACGAACGCAATGGGCTAAAATGAAGACCAGAGCCCAGCCAGCTGGAAATAGAGGGTCCCACGCGGTCAGATTCCCTGGCCGCGTGGGACCACTCTTTTCCCCCTCGTGGCTCCGATGCCGTCCGTTTTCGTCTCCGTGGCTTCGTCTTGACCTAAAACCAACTATAAAAAGAGTCCCCCGAGGAGTTTCGCGAGGAGGCGGCGGAGAAACACGAAACAGAAGACAGAAGGCTGCCGCCGGAGAAGATCGGAGGGGGGAAACGCTGCCGGAATCACCTCCGGTAGGCTCCTCCATCCCCCCTCCGGAGTCTCCATCAACACCAACGTCAAGACCAGCACCATCTCCATCACCATCTTCGTGATCCACTTCATCCCCCTCATAGTTTGAGATTGTTGAACCCTAGCTATTGTTTAAGTGCTATTCTACCTGTGTATGATTAGCTACTTGTCATTGTTTTGTGGTGAGACTATATTTTCAGATTGTGTTGTATCATTTATACCACTGAATCACATCATGTCTTCACGTTGTGAGTAGTTCTCTCATGTTCCTGGGGGCATAGGATGGATTGGCAATGATCTATATATAACATGTGTTGGTATTTTGTCTAGTGTTTATCTTTTTATGTAATTCTATGATGGTGTTGTGCGAACGTCGACTGCACATCACTTCACCTAGATGGGCTCATAGGAGAACACCGTAGTGTAATGGAGTGAGGGAGACTTGGGAGGACATGTAAACCTGAGACCGAATTATGAAGTTACTTTATGAGGGGATTAATATCGGGGACCTTAGAGTGTAATGCTATGGTGGGATTTTATATCTTAATAACTCTTGTGCAGTCATTTACTTGGCCACAAGATCCATCATAAGAGGTTTAGTATATTTATTTAGCTATACCTAATAATGGCTCCGTCCTAAGAAGATTAAAACTTGACAAAATGCTACTTTGTTGTTCTAGAAATATTTATGCCATGAAGTCTAGGTAGCCCTTGGGAACGTTCTCCACTTATAAGAAATACACACTTGAGCTTGTCCTCTTGCTGCATAGAGGATTGGGCTTTTCTCTCTTTGAGAGCTGTCACCTGCTACTATTTGTCTGCTGCATTTTACTGTCTTGCAATTATACAACCGAAAACACCAAAAACACTTGCATCTTTTATTGTCAATTTATCATTCTTACTAACCAATACCTTCAGCTCCTCGTGAGTTCGACAACCTTTTCTATTCGAAAGGTACTACAATTGATCTCCTGCACTTGGGAGTCATCACCGACACAGCAAGGCTTGTATGAAAACATATTGCAAGCATTATAAGACTCTACACTGTCTTCCTTGTTAACCAAACCCTTTTACTAGAAAATATCTAGACCTTAGAGATACCAAAACATGCAAACCAAATTTCAACGAGCTTTACAGTAGTTCTTCATTAATAGGTTTTAACTACATGATACAAAAGCTTAAACATGAATTACTTGATAACTCAAAACAATTGACAAGTATCAAATTATCCAATACAATGATCTACAAGAATATGTAAGCCTTTTCCATTATACCATCTACCACATGCAACATTTTCTGTTCCAACCAAACACCAATCAATTTATTTCAACATAAACTCTCCAAACAATTATAAGTGAAGCAAGAGAGTACTTTCTTTAAAAGAACTAACAGCTCTGAATAAGAGATGCATGAAAAACAGGAGCTAAAAGCATAGCAATAGCTAGACAAGAATACTCAACAAGTATAAGTGAAGAATAGGAGTATTCATATGAAAAAGCGGAGCGTGTCTCTCTCCCAATCAAGAATGCTGGGGTCCAATCAAGTTGACCATACGAAAAATAAAATACTGAAAATAAAAGCACACAGACGCTCCAAGTAAAGCACATATGATGTGAAAGAATTAAAATATAGTTTCACTAGAGATGACCTGATAAGTTGCTGATGAAGAAGGGGATGCCTTGGGCATCCCCAAGCTTAGATGCTTGAGTCTTCTTGAAATATGCTGGGGTGATCCATGGGAGCATCCCCAAGCTTAAGCTCTTCACTCTTCTTGATCACATTATATCATCCTTCTCTCTTGACCCTTGAAAACTTCCGCCACACCAAACTCAAAGTAATCCTCATTAGAGGGTTAGTGCACAATCAAAAACTCACATGTTCTATAAGGACACAAACATGACCGTTACTTTTAACATTAGCTACTGCCACTGATGTTATGTGAAGCTCTTCACCCTAAAAAAGAATTCCGCTCAACACTAGTAAAAGAGAGAATGCGAAAAATAAAAGACAGAATCTGTCTAAACAGAACAGTCCGCAAAGACGAATTTTTTCGAGGCACTTACGTTGCTCAGATCGAAAAACTTTAAACTAACGAAAGATGCGTACATATCTGAGGATCACGAACAAAAAATTTCAGATTTAAATAATTTTTCTGTGATTTTACAGAATTAAAACGCTGAACAGCAGAAATCTGTTCCTGCGCAGAAATCCAAATCTAGCATCATCTTCCTATTAGAGGCAATACTTGGCACAACAATGCGATAAAATAAAGATACAAACGAATTGTTACAGAAGTAAACAACTCCTTGACTAAAACTGAAAACAAAAGATACTGGGTTGCCTCCCAAAAGCGCTTTCTTTAATGCCTTTTAGCTAGGCTATAAGATTTTAATGATGCTCTCATAAGAATAAGAGTTGAAAAACAAAAGAGAGCATCAAGAGGAAAATATCAAATACATTTAAGTCTAACCCACTTTCTATGCAAAGGAATCTTATAACAAAATAAATTATTGAAGCATAAAGCAACTAGCATAGAAAGATGAAACAAATATAACTTCAAAACTTTCAACATTAAGAGAGGTGTTTTAGTAACTTGAAAACTTTTACAACCATATTTTCCTCTCTCATAATAACTTTCAGTAGCATCATGAACAAACTCAACAATATAACTATCACATAAAGCATGCTTTTCATGATCTACAAACACATAATTTTTATTAAGCTCAAAAACAGTGGGGTCATTAAACCCACTTTTGACAATAGTAGTATAATAAATATCATTAGGCAATATAGGACCATCATCAAGAGCATTATCATATATAACATTAGGGAGCACATTTTTACTTTCTGCAATTTCCTTTTCTACTTGAATCAAGGAGTTTGTTACTTCAAACTTATCAAAAGGAGATATTTCAATAGAATCATGGCATTTAACAATATAGCGTTCTTCCTCCTTAGGTAGGCATGGAGGGTAATCATATAATGTAAGAGTTAAAGAGTTACTATCTTTAGGAGGTAGATCCTCCTTTTGTTCCTCACTCTCCTCCTCTTTTTCATCCAATGAGATCACAGTTTCAGCAATTTCTTCTTCCATAGGTCCCTGAAAGGAAGCAAGTTGTTCTGGAGAATAAGTTTTCTCAAGAAATTTAGTGATATAAGGATTATCATTGTAATATTCAAGGCAATAACCAAGTATAGCAAAATTTTCAGATTTATAAGGAGAATCATCATCTTGAATATAAGCAGCAATTTCATAGGCACCCTTAAAAACAAAAAATTCTTCAGTTTGTTCAAGATTAACAAAGTCATAGTTTCCTTTGGCATAAGCAGCCAAGGTTTCATTATCATTATAATCACATTGAAAAGGGAGGTGTTTATGCCTTCTACAACATAAAGATTCATTAAAGCAGTAGGATTCATCATAAGTAGAGCACAAGTTTTTAGCAAAATAATTCAATCTACTTATTTGTTCCCATAAATATTTCCCTTTTTGAGACAAGCGGTATTCCTTATAATAATTTTGTTGATCATCAGTGAACCCACTTAGCCAACACGATTTTGTTTCAAAGAGAGAAACCATTGATATCAAGTAAACAACTAGACATAATAACAAACCGAAATAAACTAGATGCAGAAAACTATTTTTTTGTGTTTTTGATAAATAAAGCAAACAAGACACGATAAAAATAAACTAAGCAAAACAATAACAAAGTAAAGAGATTGGAAGCGTGAAACTCCCCTTGCAGAAATCCTCTTGCTTCCCAATATGGCGTTAGAAAATATGGCGTGTGGAAGGAAGGCAAGGAGATTGCTGAACCGAAGTGCCTCTGCTCCCCGGCAACGACGCCAGAAAATATGCTTGATTGCGTGGAACACACGTTCGCTGGGAGACCCCAAGAGGAAGGTATGATGCAGTGTAGCAGCAGATTTCCCTCAGTATGAAACCAAGGTTTAATCGAACCAGTAGGAGCAAGAAATCACTTCGGAAGGTTGTCAGTGACGCGCTGACGTGGAGCCTGCACACAACACAATCAAACTACTTTGACCCAACGAAACAGTGAGGTTGTCAATCTCACCGGCTTGCTGAAAACAAAGGATTAAACGTATGGTGTGGAAAACAGTAGTAAATTGCAGAGAATGAAAAGGAACAGTGTTTGCAGTTGGTTGTATTATCAGTGTAAAAGAATGGACCGGGTCCACAGTTCACTAGTGGTATCTCTCCATAAAAGATAACTAACATGCTGGGTGAACAAATTACAGCTGGGCAATTGACAAAATATTGAGCGCATGACAATGCATATATATGACATGATGATTACTATGATATTCATGTGGGCATTACGACAAAATACATAGACCGTTATCCAACAGCGTCTATGACTAATAATCCACCGCCAGGTTGTCATACCGAGATCCCCGTTGGTATTAAGTTCCAAGCAACGGATAATTGCATTAAGTAATGTGCGTAAAGTAAACAAATGCATTAGACCTAACGGCGTACCCTTAAGCTAAGCATCGGTTATTTTATCCCTAGTGGCAACAACACATCCACAATCTTAGAAGTTATTGTCACTCTCCCAGATTACCGGAGGCATGAACCCACTATCTAGCATAAATACTCACTCTTGGAGTTACAAGCATCTACTTGGCCAAAGCATCTACTAGTAACGGAAAGCATGCAAGATCATAAATAACATATAAGATAGATTGATAATCAACTTGACATAGTATTCAATATTCATCGAATCCCAGCAAACACAACATGTAGCATTACAATAAGATGATCTTAATCATGATAGGTAGCTCACAAGATCTAAACATGATAGCATAAAGTGGAGAGACAACCATCTAGCTACTGCCATGGACCCGTAGTCCAAGGATGAACTACTCACGCATCACTCCGGAGGCAGGCATGGTGATGTAGAGCCCTCCGGTGATGATTCCCCTCTCCGGCAGGGTGCCGGGAAGAGCTTCTGAACCCTCCCGAGCTAGGGTTGATGGCGGCGGCGTCTCTGGAACTTTTCGTGGATAATGGCTCGGGTATTTAGGGTTTTCGCGTCGGGAAGAATAAATAGGCGAAAGGGCGGCGGCTGCGGAGCCACGAGGGCCCCACACCACCCCACGGCGCGACAGGGGGGGCCACGCGGCCCCATGGTGTGGGTGCCACGTGGCTCCCCTCCGTGTCTCCTCTGGACTCCGTCTTCGTGTTGGAAAAATAGCAGGTTCTGTCCAAGTTTCGTCCAATTCCGAGAATATTTCTGGACTAGCTTTTCTGGAATACAAAAACAGCAGAAAACAGGAACTGGCACTGTGGCATCTTGTTAATTGGTTAGTCTCAGAAAATGCATAAAAATGCTATGAAGTGTATATAAAACATGTAACAATTGGTATAATATCAACATGGAACATCAGAAATTATAGATACGTTTGAGACGTATCAGGGCTTCCCTCACGGTCTTATGGTCCAAAAAAAAACTCGATTACTTGGCGTTTATACTCTAGTGCGGGTCGACTCCATCAGGTTGTCCTATAAAGAGAAAATCAACGTGCTCTACTTCCGAACTTCCCCTTTTAGTTTGCAACCCTTGGGGCCCACGAAAAGCAATTTCTTAGCACAACCCGTCCTGCAATTTTTTTTATGGAAATGGACCGTCTGGCGGTGTGAGCTTGTCTTGGCCAGCCATGACTTGTTATGTGTTGTAGGAAATCAAAGACATCGGTCTGCCTCATGTTCAAGTGTCGTCACTCTAGACGTGTCTTGTATGTTGTGCAACACTGAATGGCTCCTCATACGAGTCCTTATCTAGAAGGGGATGCGGGTTTCGATTATAATCACAACTCGATAATTATGGATGGTGCAAGATCAGAAAAAAAAAACTTCATGAACAAATTAGCCATGCCTCTTACCATTCTTCATACGGCTAAGAACGAAGCATCAACATGTTATTTATACTGGGGCTTTAGTGGTGTAGGAAAGGTAATGGCCTCTATTCGGTTTTATACAAAAAACTTGTATACAAACTTTCCTATATTTTAATTCAATCTTAAAAGGCTTTATATTTTGAAAAAAATATAATTGTGTTATTGTGAATTGAAGTCACATGTTGTTGATTTGAAATTTTTCATCATCTAGAAGTTATTTGCAACTCATAGGGTTTTGCTTTTAGTTGAAAGTTGTTTTTTTAAAACTAAGTTGAAAGTTAAAGTTCCCTCAAGTTGAAAATGTTTTTCATTCCCTTGAGTAAAAAGAACAAAACAAGAGTTTGTTATTCACTCTATAAAATCTGTTTTCTCCTCGGGATCCATACATGGAAACACCTAGTACGAGGGGTTCTTTTTTGAGGAATTGGACCGAGTAACACTATTTTGTTTGTTGCACTTTTGTGGGGCTATTTACTTTTTGAGGTCGTTTGGTACCCATCATTTTAAGTCGGAATTATGGAATTCATTTATGATTCCATGCTCAACCTGTTTGGTCGGCACCGAATTGGACATGTCATTTCATTTGAAATTCTAACAAATAATGAAATGATGGGTACAAACGAGCTCTTTGTTCCTTTTCAGGAATTTGACTAAATGAGATATCGATGTGCCATTAACCTGTCAATAATATAAAATGTGCCATTTGTGTCAAAATGTAACTCATGATGTGTAATATTGCCAAAATTTTCGTTTAATTTATGTAAGGGAGCGGCTCTCTAGGAACCTGGAAAAGGAGCTCGTGGGCTTTCCTGAAGCAAGTTACTATTAGTTGGGCCTTTACTCAACCCTTCGTAACCAATCAATATATCTCCGAGATCTGATATCTCATCCAAAGTAAAGCTTGTTCAGTCCAGTAGTTCATCCTCTTGCGCCCCAAGGGCCAAGGCCCAAGCCGACGCAGCAAACGAACCAGCAGCGGCGCCGGAAGTGAGAACTGCGAAGACTTGATTCTTTTTCTTCCGATTCGGTTTTCCTTTGCTGTTTTCTCGTGGTTCTAGCTAAGTATAAATTTCACATGTAAATCCCGTTCGTGGTTGGCGTTCACAGGTATGGATCCCGAGGAGAAGCCCGAGACGACTAGCGCTGCCGGCGGCGGCGGCGGGGTTACAAGAATGGAGCCCGTAGAGAAGCCTGAGACGGCCAGCGCCGGCGGCGGAGTTATCAGTACGGAGCCCGTAGAGAAGCCCCAGACGACCAGCTCCGGGGCCGGCGGCTCGCCGCGGCGGCGGCTAGATTGCATAAAGTGCTTCGACGCGCTGTGGTTCTGCTACTCGCCGTTCCACCAGATGCAGAGGTACTACCACCACGGTGACTTCGACAACTGCTTCGGCAAGTGGGGGGATCTCGTCGACTGCCTCTCGCTCAAGACAAAGCGGAAGGCGGAGGTGGAGGAGATCCTCGTCGCGCGGGAGAAGGCCAAGCCGCACATCTGGACCTACCGGACCGTCGACGAGGCGACGGAGAACTGGTGGCGGATGTACAAGCACAAGGTGATGATGTCGAAGCCCGTTGATGCGGATAGATAAATAATTGTTCAGACTTGTGTACCATTGAATAGATTGATACCTGAATCCTGTTCTATAAAGTTTTACTGAAAGCGGCAGTGTGCCTCATTGTGCTAGTATGATGTTAGCCTTCTGCTAGTTGTTTATGAGACACAATGTTTTTCTTTGCAATGTTGTGTGTTCTCATTCAGATATAAATACAGGCTGATATTTCAGCTCAAATGGGTCAAGAATGGAGATACCATCAGCTTACCAGATTGATTTACTTGTCTATTTATGGGTGTTCTTTTTTCAAGATTTATTTCGGAGTGTTTTCATACTGCAAAATTATTAATTTTAATAGACATACTGCAGATATAAGAGCCAATGGAGACAAACGGGCCATGATGTGGATGCTCCCCTCTAAGGTAAGCAAATTCTACAGTGCCATATTATGTTCTCTGAATACTCCATGATGAGTATTGCACATTTGCACCTGGTTGTGGAAGCAATTGTTATGCAGCCTAGCGGTACTTAATCTGTCCTTCGCTGTTGTGGCCGCTTGGAGCTGCGAAGGTAGTAGGGGTGGATCACAGGAGGACGAGTTCGTCCTCTGCGTGTTGGTGCCGTTGCCGGCGATTAGATCGATAGCAGGGGGTAGGTCGAGAGAATTCAGAGGGGTCGGGAATAGCAAGGAGACGATAGATTGATTGTTTATTGCTTGCCAAACGACACCAGATACATGCCCTCTTATAGGAGGACCAAACCGACTAGTACATGTAGTATTCAACTAGGAATAGGACTCTCCTTTGCCTCTGACGTAGCTAGCTTATTATATCCCTATTTCTTTAATCTAGACTAGTAACCAAACTGGACTCTATCTATGGCTGTGGCAACTGGTACGCTATTAAGCCCACAACACTACTCCCCCTCTTCAGACACAGCTCGTCCTCGAGCTGTAATTCATGGTGGATCTTCTTCCTCGGCATCATCAATAACTTCAAGGTAGAAAAGGCGTTGGCAACGATGGCCTCTCGAGAATTTTTCGTCACAGTTGAAACACAGTCCCTTTTCCCTTCTTTCTGCCATCTCTGCGGTTGTCAATCGGCGCAGTGCCCGTCATTCCCCAACCGGAACTGACCCTGTGGGTGTGGATGACTTTTCGCTGGAGGATGCTTCTGTGATGGCAGCAGCTACGACTTTAGCCCTCAGTTCATGAGCACGGGCAAGGCTCATTGCTGTGTCCAAGTCTTGCGGGTTATGCAGCTCCACGTCAATCTTCAACAGGTCTGTCAAGCCAGAGGTGAAGATGGACACCTGCTGTGCCATGGACAAGGAGTCAATGTGACCCAAAAGTGCTAAAAACTTTTCTTGGTACTCTGCGACAATCCCTGTCATCCGAAGCCTTGTTAATTCACCCAGACAATTGGATCGAACCGGAGGGCCGAAACGAAGATGGCAACGATCTTTAAAACGAGGCCATGAAGGGGTGCCTTCGTTGCGTTCCAGCTGCATGTACCACGTCTGGGCACTTCCAGTCATATGGTATGCAGCAAGCCACACCTTGTGTGCTTCGAGTGTCCTCTGTCCCCAAAAGAACTGCTCACATCTGTTTAGCCACCCGAGTGGATCTTCTTTTCCATCATAAGTAGGAAAATCCAGCTTGTGGTAGCGTGGCACACCGCTGGTGTCAGCGAGGTGTGGCACACCTGGTGGCACCTGCGGCGAGACAAACTGGGGCCATGGTGGCAGAGGGCGCTGCTGCCCTAGGGCCAGAGACACTGTTGGTAACCCTGAGCTGGCCGTAGCCGGGGCTGAGGCAACAGCAGTAAGGTTCTCGACCAGGTCTGTAGCAGCCGACGATGTTGACAATGGTATCTGCGATGTAGATGGCGGCAGGTCCTTAGGAAGCGTGAACAAGCCCTCCTGGCTGCCTGGTTTGAGCTCTAGCACCTTCACACGGATCTCTAGCGCAGCGAGGCTGTCCTTGATGGCCTTGTTTGTCTCCTGGATGGCCTTGTTTGTCTCCTGGATTGCTGAGTTGGCAGTACGCAACTCCATGATTGCTGCCATGATGTCGTCGGTGGTGTAGGTCGTCTGTTTCGCCTTATCCGCGTCGGAAGCCATGGTGGTCGGCTCTGATACCAGATGTTGTGGCCGCTTGGAGCTGCGAAGGTAGTAGGGGTGGATCACAGGAGGACGAGTTCGTCCTCTGCGTGTTGGTGCCGTTGCCGGCGATTAGATCGATAGCAGGGGGTAGGTCGAGAGAATTCAGAGGGGTCGGGAATAGCAAGGAGAAGATAGATTGATTGTTTATTGCTTGTCAAACGACACCAGATACATGCCCTCTTATAGGAGGACCAAACCAACTAGTACATGTAGTATTCAACTAGGAATAGGACTCTCCTTTGCCTCTGACGTAGCTAGCTTATTATATCCCTATTTCTTTAATCTAGACTAGTAACCAAACTGGACTCTATCTATGGTTGTGGCAACTGGTACGCTATTAAGCCCACAACATTCGCTGTTTGCATTGTCAAAGAAATAATTAGTTTCTATCTGTAGTATTCTCAGTTGTTCGAAGTTAGAAGTTCATATGTAGGTAAATCTCTGTTTCATCTACTCTTTGACCCCTAGATGTCTCTCTGTTCTTGATTCTAATGATGTCAATTGTTAACAGTGTTACATTATACTGAAGGAAATATTCCAATTGGTAAAGCGGGTAATGCATAATGGAAGATGTGAAATTTATAGCTGGTTGAAGCTGAAAGTTGAAACCCTTTCAGGAATTAGTGATGATGCATTGCATGGTGTTCTTATGTTAATCTACCCCGTGCTCAAAAAGGAGAGATTAAACCATAGAAGGTGGGTGGAAATCATCATATGGCCATTCATTCCATAGTGATACTGTCAACGGTTTAGAGAAAATTTGTCAGTTTTGTACTTTGTATTGATAGTTTGATACTAGCATAAATGCAATCCCTATAATTTGTTGCTTCATATGTATAGATCATTTTGCTCAAATATGACAGAAAACTGTATAATACTGTACTATTTGAGTTCATACTGCAGTTGTTCAATAGTAATTTGAGAGGGTGGACGGGAAATCAAGAATTTCACTTGTAGAAACAGCTAAGAATTCATATGTGTCGTTATTAATTGTGAGCTGAAGCAGCATGATAATCTACCCACGTTTCTTATTTGAGCTTTTCCACAACAATGATATTTCTCTCGACGACTCTGTATGGTAGTGGACAACTGACAACTGTGGCAACCTGAAATTTTATTAGGATTGATATTAATAGAGCAGATTACAGATCGGCAGTTAGTCCGTCTGCAATTAGTCATGTGACAGATCTGGTTTCTTCCTAATAAGAAGGGTAATATTTCTACATCAACTAAGGCTCTAGAATTCCAATGTTAGATTATAGAACCACCAATAAGTCATCACTAACAAAGCTGTCAGAATTCCTAAGTTGGAGCATTGAACCAGACATAACATTTTGCAGATGTGAACTGATTGGTGAGACTGTCTTGGTTGTTCCATCATTACAAAATAGTGTTTGGTTGTTTTGACGCACATCTGTTGAAGCAATAGCCTAGACATTGTACAATTAGCTCCAGTGGAATCAGGGTATGCATTTCTGTTTGTCCTTCACCAGGTTTTCACAGTTATGTTTTTTCTTGTGTGCACTGATTGCTACCTGGCCACAATTGCAGAATATGTACTATATGCACACTGATCAGCCATTCACAAGACATTGTGCTTGGGCAATGCCTTTTCCTGAGCAATGCTTGACGCACCAATGGGCAACCGAACTAATGACAGGACCACCTGCCTGAAGAACATTTGCCCAAGTACTGATCAGAACCCAACTAGTGACAATCCTGTGTGTCTGGCCAACTCCGTGCCACCGGACGTGAAACCAGGAGCATCATCAGTTTTCAGGAGCGTCGACTTTGAACCAGGGACACCGGAGCGCCGCGGCCACCGTCAGTCTCTTGGTGGGGTTGCAAGTAAGGAGGCCCTTCAGGACATAGAATCCTTCCGAAGACAGCAGCTCATCCGGGAACAGCGCTCGCAGCCGGTCTTTGCTCTGAGCTTTTTGTTGCCGTGCTCGCCATTGCTGCACCTCCTCTGCTAGGAGCGTGGATTTGAAGCCCTGCCATGTTTTCTTGCCCGGCACACCGAGCACGTCAAATATCTTCCGGAGAGCGTCAGTTGTCTTAACAGAATCAAACGGCGCCTCCCCAGAGAGCAGTTCTGCCATGACACAACCCAACGACCACAAGTCGACGCGCTCATCGTAGTCCGGCTTCTCCAGCAGCATCTCGGGCGCCATGTACGGGATCGTCCCAGCCTGCCCATAGGGGGGCTCCGCCTTGGCAATGGGCATTGCGCACCCATAGTCGCAGAGCTTCACGACCTTGTGATTGCGGTTGACGAGTACGTTTGTGGGCTTGATGTCCCTGTGAATGATGCCGCGGTCATGCATCGCCGCGGCTCCTGTCAGCAGCTGCCGCATGACTCGGCGCACTTCAGCCTCCGGGAACCCGCGGCCATGCTTTTCCACCTGCCTGTTCAGAGCGTCGTTCAGGCTTGGCCCGACGTAGTCCATGACGAGACAGTACTCCTTGGAGCGTGGGTCTCGCACGATGCCGTGGAGGCCGACGAGGCAGGGGTGCCCACGGCACGCCGCTAGGAAGCAGGCCTCCTTCAGCAGCTCGCCGATGTCAGGGCGCCTCCCGCTGCGGCGGCGCCCGTGGATGGTCTTGACAGCGACGATCTGCCCGGTGCTACGGCGCTGCGCCATGACGACGCGGCCGCAGCTGCCCTTCCCGAGCCTGCGCATCAGCTTGTAGCCGCGGATGCTGCCGACGCTGTCATGAAATGTTTCTGTGCCGTCGTCGTGGCAGTGAGCATTGATCATGCCGCAGAATGCAGCGACATGCTCACCGCTCATTGTTCCGGCGATGGTGTGCTCATCGATCGCGCCGATGATAGCGGCGATCCGCGAGGGCGTCATGGCCGTCGTGCCAGCGGCGCCGGCAGAGGGGAGCATCGGCTTCAGCCGTGCTCCCAACCGAAACCACAGGTTTCTGAAGAGCACCGGTATTGCCAATGATAGTTGGACGAAAATCCTAAGAATTCTGAAGTTCTGGAAGTAACGAACCCCACTGGAGTGCGGTCCTGGGCACGCCTCGGCCGCGTGCTCGTCGTCGGTCATGGTGCAACCGGCGCCAGCTGCTGCGGTGCTGGTGGCCATTGATCGAAACAGCGGCGGAATTCGCAACCGGCGACGGACGTAAGCAAAGATATATAGGCGAGAAGGAACGTAAGAGAGGTTCAAGTAGACTTGCGAATGGAGGTCAGTTCTTATGTCCGGTACCGTATGTGCCAGGTTCGAATATTATTCGGCCATGATCGGAGATGCCGTCACTCAAGCAGCAATACCAACACAACACGATCATGGCTATGGCTTACAAGGAAACATCAAACCCATACATTAAACTTGTGAAGATGCGCTCGATTTTAAACTAATCATCTGACCAAGAGACCTGTCCTAGAATGCAAGTCAAGCTACACGCCTCGCCGGCCGGACTCCGACTTGGTGAGGCTCCGAAGCCTCCCCAAGATCCTAACCTTGCCCTCCCACCCGGCGAAACCTTTCCTACCTTTCTTCGTCGGCGACTCGTCGGAGAGCTCCGCCGCCGAATCCTCCCACTGGAGCTCGTCGGCCGCGGCCACTCTCGCCTTCAGCTCCGATGCCAGCTCTGTCACGGCCGCCTCGGGCTCGTCTCTGTTCCTCAGCAGCACTTCTCCCACCTCGGCGGGCGTCATCTCCGCGCCGTCCCTTATGCAGCCCTCCGCCGCGTCGAGCATCTCACTGTCGCCGACGCCGACGTACCGCTCCACCAGCTCCCGCATGGCGTGCGCGCCGCACGGGCCCAGGCGCACGTGCACGTCCATCCTCCCGGGCCGCAGCAGCGCCGGATCGATGCCGTCCACGTGGTTCGTCGTGAACACGATGATGCGCTCCTCTCCGCAGCACGACCACAGGCCGTCCGTGAAGTTGAGGAGACCGGAGAGCGTCACCTTCCCGCGGTGGCTGTCGGCGCCGATGATGCCGCAGCCGTCGTCCGAATCGGATGAGTCGTCGTCGGAGGCGGCCATGGCGGCGCGGCGTCTCTTGTGCCGTCTCATGGAGGCGAGGCCGCGGTCGCCGGTGAGGTGGAGGGAGCAGTCGATGTCCTCGATGACAATGAGCGAGCGGTTAGTCGTCTGGATGAGGAGCGCGCGGAGATCGGCGTTGGTGGTGACGCGGGTGAGCTCGAGGTCGAACACGTCGTACCGTAGGTGGTTCGCCATGGCGGCGATGAGTGAAGACTTGCCAGAGCCAGGCGGACCGTGGAGGAGGTACCCGCGCTTCCAGGGACGTCCAGTCCGGTGGTAAAACTCCCTGCCGTCGGCGAACGCCGTGAGGTCGGCCAAGAGGCGCGCCTTGAGGTCCGGGTCCAGCGCGAGCGTCTCGAACTTGGACGGGTGGCAGAACGGAACTGACGACCACGACGCCGAGCCGCGCGGGGACGCGGCGTTGGTGTGCAGCCTCCGCGCCCGCGACGAGCGCTCCAGGTTATCCGCCGCGGCCGCGAGGTGCGCCAGGTACGCCGGGAGCACCGCCGCGGCGTGCCTCTTGGGGAGACGCAGCGAGAAGGAGCGCCGCTCCTCGAGCGAGTCTTGGAGCGTGTCGGCGTGGTGCGTCCACACGGCGCGGTGGCCGTTGAATGCGTCGGGCACTGAGTGGTTCGGGGAGAGCGACACGGACGGCGGCGCGGCGGCCGTGGCGCCGTGGCCGACTACGGAGCGCGGCAGAGACAGCGTGAGACGGGGAGGCGATGGAGAGGACAGGAGCAGGGAGCGGTGAAGGTAGAGTTGAACGTGGCGGTAGAGCGCGTTGGGCTCGACGGCAGCGGAGCCAAGGAACTCCGGCACGTCGAAGTAAGAATAGGGAGTAAGCGAGTCCTGGAGCGACTGCCAGAGGGAATGGAGTAGGGTGAGGAGCTGCGTGGGTAGGACGTTCTGCAGGATGGTGAGGAGGCCGAGGAGCGACCACATCTGCGACAAGAACTCCATTGCTGTGACTGTGAAGCTGGGAGCTTTCTCAGCTTTGCTCCTGCTCTGCTCTGCTCCTTCTCTGCTCAGTTGCTTGCTGCTACCTTGGGTTTTGGGATAACAGTGTAGTGTAAACCTGGGGTTTCGCTTGTCTTGCCGTTGTATGAAATCAAGGTGAAGGGAGCGTCAGATATAAAGAGAGGATCAGACTCGGAGGAGGGGAGGATGGAAAAGATCAAAGAAGGTGTGCACTGTTATAAAAAAAGTTTTTTAGTCTCAATGACAGCACGTATGCATGCACCAAAAGGTCGATAGAATATAGATACAAACGTTTGACAATCACAACAGGGTCAATGTTAAATCTTTGTCACCAAAATTGTACTCCTAATCTTGTATAAGCATAATCATGTTCAAATATGTTATACGCGAATCTTTTCATAAAGCATTTTGATTGTGAAAAAGGGACAATATGCATGTAGTTACTTTACTTCGCCCAAAAAGGTGTTTCTTTACCCTGGGAGATACAAAATCACTATCTAAAAACGTACTAATTTTCAAGTTAAATGGTTTAGAGTTGATGGATCCATTGTTTTGGATTGAGGTTGTTCCTATTTTTGTAGAACTTCGGGGGTCGTTCCAGTAAAAGTACTTTTCATATATTGATGTAATCTTCTTATTCAGGCCTTTAGCAGCAATTCCTAGTTCTGGGAGTGATATCTAACATAGACAGTGGCGGAGCTTCAGAGAAATATTTGGGCGGGCCGGACTAAATAATAGTAGCACATTTTTTTGTTGACTAACTAAGAAACACTAGTAGAAAACAGGGCTTCCGTTTTCACCTTTGATCCCGGCCAAATTACAACCCGGGATCAATGCACCATTGATCCCGGGTCGGGAGGGCGGGGCGCCCGTGGGCATTGCTCCCGGGTCGGGGGACCTTTGGTCCCGGTTCGTGACACGAACCGGGATCAAAGGGTCCTCACATGCGCGCACATGCTCAGCGCTGGGCCCCTTTGGCAGGGGACCTTTGGTCCCGGTTCGTGTTACAAACCGGGATCAAAGGGTCTCCCTGCTATATCATCTTCTTCCACCCCGAGCTAGCTCGAGTTCATCACCATTTCTCCTCCATTTTCCTCTCTCCCACTCAAATTAATCCCCATTTTTTTGCACCATTTGAGAGGATTGAAGGCACCCCATCTATTCAAAGGTTAGCAACATCGTTCTTTCCTCCGGCGTTGCAACTTTAGCTCATTTCGTTGCTAGTTTAGCTCATTTCAATTTTGTAATGCTAGCAAGGTGTTTGATGAAATGCCCAAGCTAGAAAGTGTATTTGCGAGCTCAAATTAATTTATTATTTGTGGATTTTAGTGTTGTCCCCGTCCTCACCGCCGTCGATAGCCCGCGTCGTCCCGTCACCGGCACCACTTTGGTGAGCCTCTTTTTTATCTTTTATTTTTAAAACCTATATATATACTTGTATGATTTAAATGCATATTTATTTCTTGTATAATTAATTTCTTATGTTTTTTATATGTATAGTGTCATGGTTTTGATATCCGTCCCCGTCGGCCCTCGTCCGATCTATGATTCGGATGTGGTATATTTTCATAACTATTTGTTTCGTTTCGTGTTTATCACACTCATGCCCGACCAACTTGACGTAGAGATATTTTTATTTAGGAGGTAGTTGAACCGGAAATTCCAGTCGACCCTATTGTCGAGTATTTTAAAAAGGAAAACGACGATTTGAAAGCAAAATTGAAGATAAGCGAAGATCTTTGTCTCCAATACCTAGAAGAGAAGAGTGTATTGGACTTGAAGATTGCCGACATCGATGATGCTTACGGGGTCGTCGTCGCTGCTCACGAGATGAAGATGGAGGCAATGCGCTTGAAGCTTAAAAAGATTAGAAAATATGCCATTAGTCGAGAGGCTTGGTATCATTATGCTGTTGGTTCAATAGTTACCTTAGTTGCGATTTTGATCGCATTTGTTGTTGGATTTAAATTCTTTAGATAGTTGTATGTTAGGTTCAATTAATGTATGTTTCATTAGAACAATGTATTACATTTGGGCACTACTCTACTTTGGTTTTAATGTGATGAACTTGTATTAATTAATTTGGTCAGTACTATATATTTATGATGTAGTGTAATGGTTTTTGATATATTTATATAATGCAGATGAGCCGGCAATGGATGTACAGTGACCGACGCGGTCTCGACTTTATCAATGGCATGCATAGTTTTCTCCGTGTGGCTAATGATAACAAGCCGTCGAGTGGTTATATTCTTTGTCCATGTAGAGTCTGCAAGAATAAGCGGGATTACTCTACGTCAAGAACCATTCACGTCCACCTGTTGGAGGAGGGTTTCATGGATGGTTATTATTGTTGGACCAAGCACGGAGAAAGAGGGGTTATGATGGAAGAAAATGAAGAAGAAGAGGATAATGACACCTATCCTACGTTCACTGCAGACGGTGATACTCCAATGGGGGAAGACGAAGCTGAAGAAGAGCCCAATGATGATTTTGGCCGGGCCATTCTTGATGCACGGATAAACAGCGGAAGTGAAAACGAGAGGTCGAAGTTGGATAGCATGTTAGAGGATCACAAAAAATTGTTGTACCAAAATTGCGAAGATGGCCAGAAGAAGCTTGGTACCACGCTGGAATTGCTGCAATGGAAGGCAGAGAATGGTACAACTGACAGAGGATTTGAGAATTTGCTGAAAATAATAAAGAAGATGCTTCCAAGGGATAACGTACTGCCCCCCAGTACGTACGAAGCAAAGAAGATTGTGTGCCCTCTAGGATTAGAGGTGCAGAAGATACATGCATGCATCAATGATTGCATCCTCTATCGCGGTGAGAAGTACGAGCATTTGAATGCGTGCCCGATATGCGGTGCGTTGCGGTACAAGATAAGGCGAGATGACCCTGGTGATGTTGACGGCGATCCGTGCCCCAGGAAGAGGGTTCCTGCCAAGGTGATGTGGTATGCTCCTATAATACCACGGTTGAAACGTTTGTTCCAAAACAAAGAGCATGCAAAGTTGTTACGATGGCACAAAGAAGACCGTAAGAAAGACATGATGCTGAGACACCCCGCTGATGGGTCGCAGTGGCGAAAAATCGACAGGACCTTCAAGACGTTTGCAGATGACGCTAGGAACATAAGATTTGGTCTAAGTACAGATGGCTTTAATCCTTTCGGGGAACAAAGCTCCAGTCATAGCACCTGGCCTGTGACTCTATGTATGTATAACCTTCCTCCTTGGTTGTGCATGAAGCGGAAGTTTATTATGATGCCGGTGCTCATCCAAGGTCCGAAGCAACCCGGCAACGACATTGATGTGTACCTGAGGCCATTGATTGAAGAACTTTTAGAGTTGTGGAGTGACGAAGGGGTACGTGTGTGGGATGAGCACAAACAAGAGGCATTTGACCTACGAGCGTTGTTGTTTGTAACCATCAATGATTGGCCTGCTCTTAGTAACATTTCAGGACAGTCAAACAAGGGATACAATGCTTGCACGCACTGTCTAGATAAGACTGAAAGTATATATGTAGGCAACAAGAATGTGTACCCAGGTCATCGTCGATTTCTTCCACCTGAGCATCCCGTAAGAAAGAAAGGCAAGCATTTCAAATGTGAGGTTGATGACCGGACGAAGCCTACCTGCCCTGATGGTGATGCTATATATGAGATGGTCAAGGATTTAGAAGTAATCTTTGGAAAGGGTCCTGGCAGTCTATCTGTTCCGAAAGACGCCAACAAGCGCGTACCCTTGTGGAAAAAGAAATCCATATTTTGGGAGTTACCCTATTGGAAAATCCTAGAGGTTCGCTCTGCAATCGACGTGATGCACGTGACGAAAAATCTTTGCGTGAACCTGCTAAGCTTCTTGGGTGTGTATGGGAAGACGAAAGATACACCGGATGCACGACTGAACCATCAACATATGCACGAGAAGACGAAAGACGACCACCTTAATCCAGAGAAGTATCAAGGTCCTGCCAGCTACGCTCTTACCAGAGAAGAGAAGGAGATCTTTTTTGAAGTCCTGAACAGTATCAAGGTCCCGTCTGGCTTCTCGTCGAATGTGAAGGGAATAATTAACATGGCAGAGAAAAAGTTCCAAAACCTGAAGTCTCATGACTGCCATGTGATTATGACACAATTACTACCGGTTGCATTGAGGGGGCTTCTACCGGAAAATGTTCGACTACCCATTGTGAAGCTATGTTCATTCCTCAATGCAATTTCTCAGAAGGTGATCAATCCATTGACTCTAGGAACTTTACAGAAGGATGTTGTTCAGTGTCTTGTCAGCTTCGAGTTGGTGTTCCCACCATCCTTCTTCAATATTATGACGCACCTCATAGTTCACCTAGTCGAAGAGATTCAAGTTCTCGGTCCTGTATTTCTACACAACATGTTCCCCTTCGAGAGGTTCATGGGAGTCTTAAAGAAATACGTTCATAACCGTGCTAGGCCTGAAGGAAGCATCTCCAAGGGTTATGGAACAGAGGAGGTCATTGAGTTTTGTGTTGACTTTATTCCTGACGTTAACCCGGTCGGTGTTCCTCAATCGCGCCATGAGGGGAGATTGCGTGGAAAAGGAACACTAGGAAAGAAACAAATATTTTCTGACTGGGATTCTTTCAATCGAGCACACTACACAGTTCTACATAATTCGAGCTTGGTGGCTCCGTATATCGAGGAACACAAGAATACTTTACGCTCATTAATGGCTGAAGAATGCATTGAAAAAGAACACTTGAAGACTTTCTGCGGGTGGTTGCACACACGTCTCATTAATGACAACACTGTCGAAGAACAGCTAAACTTGTTGGCCAGAGGACCATCTTCGACTATATTGGCTTTTCAAGGGTACGAGATAAATGGGAATACATTTTACACGGCCGACCAAGATAAAAAGAGCACCAACCAAAACAGTGGTGTCCGCTTTGATGCATCAAACAACAATGGGACAAAGGACACATATTATGGGTACATAGAGCAGATATGGGAACTTGACTACGGACCTTCTTTCAAGGTACCTTTGTTCCGGTGCAAATGGTACAACCTGGATGGTGGGGTAAACGTAGACCCGCAGTACGGAATGACTACAGTGGATCTCAAGAATTTTGGGTATGACAACGAACCATTCGTACTAGCCAAAGACGTGGCTCAGATTTTCTATGTGAAGGACATGTCTTCCAGACCAAAAAAAAGAAAAGATAAGCAAGCGAAGACATCATATGATGAGCCAAAGCGTCACATAGTTCTTTCAGGGAAAAGAACTATCGTGGGAGTGGAGGACAAGACAGACATGTCAGAAGATTACAACAATTTTGAAGAAATCCGGCCCTTCGCAGTGAAAATTGACCCAAGTCTCGCGTTAAATGGAGAAGCTTGTCCATGGCTACGGCGCAATCAGAAGAAAGTGACGGGTAGAAAGTAGAAGAAGATTGTGTAATGAGGAGGATGACGACGACGATGACTTCAACTGGAGCGACCATGGAGAAGAGGTCGGCGGGCCACAGATGCAGGAGGCCATTGAAGCCTCCTTACAGTCCGTTTTATGAAAAGTGTGAGTGATGTGTAATAATGTAACTGTGTGAGTGAAACGATCCGTATGCTTCTTCAGTCCCGGTTGGTAACACACCCCTGTGATGGTTCCTACTCTTTGAGATCGTGTGTTTCGTTTAAGCGACGTCCCCGAAAGATAAACAAAACTACGAAAGCAATTAAATCAATAGATATAAAAGAAAAAGAAAACACAAATAGAAACAAGAAAAAAAAGGCCTTTAATGACAACACTGTTGAAGAACAGCTATACTTGTTGGCCAGAGCACCATCTTCGACTATATTGACTTATCAAAGCATTAAAGTCGTCGTGAGCAGCAAATCGACCTTCGATCCACAGCGGCAAGACGTCTCTGATGATCTACGACCGGCAAGCTGAGGCGGGATTGGTACCGCTTCACGGCGGTTTCAAGGTTGTTACGATGGCACAAAGAAGACCGTAAGAAAGACATGATGCTGAGACACCCCGCTGATGGGTCGCAGTGGCGAAAAATCGACAGGACCTTCAAGACGTTTGCAGATGACGCTAGGAACATAAGATTTGGTCTAAGTACAGATGGCTTTAATCCTTTCGGGGAACAAAGCTCCAGTCATAGCACCTGGCCTGTGACTCTATGTATGTATAACCTTCCTCCTTGGTTGTGCATGAAGCGGAAGTTTATTATGATGCCGGTGCTCATCCAAGGTCCGAAGCAACCCGGCAACGACATTGATGTGTACCTGAGGCCATTGATTGAAGAACTTTTAGAGTTGTGGAGTGACGAAGGGGTACGTGTGTGGGATGAGCACAAACAAGAGGCATTTGACCTACGAGCGTTGTTGTTGTTTGTAACCATCAATGATTGGCCTGCTCTTAGTAACATTTCAGGACAGTCAAACAAGGGATACAATGCTTGCACGCACTGTCTAGATAAGACTGAAAGTATATATGTAGGCAACAAGAATGTGTACCCAGGTCATCGTCGATTTCTTCCACCTGAGCATCCCGTAAGAAAGAAAGGCAAGCATTTCAAATGTGAGGTTGATAACCGGACGAAGCCTACCTGCCCTGATGGTGATGCTATATATGAGATGGTCAAGGATTTAGAAGTAATCTTTGGAAAGGGTCCTGGCAGTCTATCTGTTCCGAAAGACGCCAACAAGCGCGTACCCTTGTGGAAAAAGAAATCCATATTTTGGGAGTTACCCTATTGGAAAATCCTAGAGGTTCGCTCTGCAATCGACGTGATGCACGTGACGAAAAATCTTTGCGTGAACCTGCTAAGCTTCTTGGGTGTGTATGGGAAGACGAAAGATACACCGGATGCACGACTGAACCATCAACATATGCACGAGAAGACGAAAGACGACCACCTTAATCCAGAGAAGTATCAAGGTCCTGCCAGCTACGCTCTTACCAGAGAAGAGAAGGAGATCTTTTTTGAAGTCCTGAACAGTATCAAGGTCCCGTCTGGCTTCTCGTCGAATGTGAAGGGAATAATTAACATGGCAGAGAAAAAGTTCCAAAACCTGAAGTCTCATGACTGCCATGTGATTATGACACAATTACTACCGGTTGCATTGAGGGGGCTTCTACCGGAAAATGTTCGACTACCCATTGTGAAGCTATGTTCATTCCTCAATGCAATTTCTCAGAAGGTGATCAATCCATTGACTCTAGGAACTTTACAGAAGGATGTTGTTCAGTGTCTTGTCAGCTTCGAGTTGGTGTTCCCACCATCCTTCTTCAATATTATGACGCACCTCATAGTTCACCTAGTCGAAGAGATTCAAGTTCTCGGTCCTGTATTTCTACACAACATGTTCCCCTTCGAGAGGTTCATGGGAGTCTTAAAGAAATACGTTCATAACCGTGCTAGGCCTGAAGGAAGCATCTCCAAGGGTTATGGAACAGAGGAGGTCATTGAGTTTTGTGTTGACTTTATTCCTGACGTTAACCCGGTCGGTGTTCCTCAATCGCGCCATGAGGGGAGATTGCGTGGAAAAGGAACACTAGGAAAGAAACAAATATTTTCTGACTGGGATTCTTTCAATCGAGCACACTACACAGTTCTACATAATTCGAGCTTGGTGGCTCCGTATATCGAGGAACACAAGAATACTTTACGCTCATTAATGGCTGAAGAATGCATTGAAAAAGAACACTTGAAGACTTTCTGCGGGTGGTTGCACACACGTCTCATTAATGACAACACTGTCGAATAACAGCTAAACTTGTTGGCCAGAGGACCATCTTCGACTATATTGGCTTTTCAAGGGTACGAGATAAATGAGAATACATTTTACACGGCCGACCAAGATAAAAAGAGCACCAACCAAAACAGTGGTGTCCGCTTTGATGCATCAAACAACAATGGGACAAAGGACACATATTATGGGTACATAGAGCAGATATGGGAACTTGACTACGGACCTTCTTTCAAGGTACCTTTGTTCCGGTGAATATGGTACAACCTGGATGGTGGGGTAAACGTAGACCCGCAGTACGGAATGACTACAGTGGATCTCAAGAATTTTGGGTATGACAACGAACCATTCGTACTAGCCAAAGACGTGGCTCAGATTTTCTATGTGAAGGACATGTCTTCCAGACCAAAAAAAAGAAAAGATAAGCAAGCGAAGACATCATATGATGAGCCAAAGCGTCACATAGTTCTTTCAGGGAAAAGAACTATCGTGGGAGTGGAGGACAAGACAGACATGTCAGAAGATTACAACAATTTTGAAGAAATCCGGCCCTTCGCAGTGAAAATTGACCCAAGTCTCGCGTTAAATGGAGAAGCTTGTCCATGGCTACGGCGCAATCAGAAGAAAGTGATGGGTAGAAAGTAGAAGAAGATTGTGTAATGAGGAGGATGACGACGACGATGACTTCAACTGGAGCGACCATGGAGAAGAGGTCGGCGGGCCACAGATGCAGGAGGCCATTGAAGCCTCCTTACAGTCCGTTTTATGAAAAGTGTGAGTGATGTGTAATAATGTAACTGTGTGAGTGAAACGATCCGTATGCTTCTTCAGTCCCGGTTGGTAACACACCCCTGTGATGGTTCCTACTCTTTGAGATCATGTGTTTCGTTTAAGCGACGTCCCCGAAAGATAAACAAAACTACGAAAGCAATTAAATCAATAGATATAAAAGAAAAAGAAAACACAAATAGAAACAAGAAAAAAAGGCCTTTAATGACAACACTGTTGAAGAACAGCTATACTTGTTGGCCAGAGCACCATCTTCGACTATATTGACTTATCAAAGCATTAAAGTCGTCGTGAGCAGCAAATCGACCTTCGATCCACAGCGGCAAGACGTCTCTGATGATCTACGACCGGCAAGCTGAGGCGGGATTGGTACCGCTTCACGGCGGTTTCAAGGTTGTTACGATGGCACAAAGAAGACCGTAAGAAAGACATGATGCTGAGACACCCCGCTGATGGGTCGCAGTGGCGAAAAATCGACAGGACCTTCAAGACGTTTGCAGATGACGCTAGGAACATAAGATTTGGTCTAAGTACAGATGGCTTTAATCCTTTCGGGGAACAAAGCTCCAGTCATAGCACCTGGCCTGTGACTCTGTGTATGTATAACCTTCCTCCTTGGTTGTGCATGAAGCGGAAGTTTATTATGATGCCGGTGCTCATCCAAGGTCCGAAGCAACCCGGCAACGACATTGATGTGTACCTGAGGCCATTGATTGAAGAACTTTTAGAGTTGTGGAGTGACGAAGGGGTACGTGTGTGGGATGAGCACAAACAAGAGGCATTTGACCTACGAGCGTTGTTGTTTGTAACCATCAATGATTGGCCTGCTCTTAGTAACATTTCAGGACAGTCAAACAAGGGATACAATGCTTGCACGCACTGTCTAGATAAGACTGAAAGTATATATGTAGGCAACAAGAATGTGTACCCAGGTCATCGTCGATTTCTTCCACCTGAGCATCCCGTAAGAAAGAAAGGCAAGCATTTCAAATGTGAGGTTGATAACCGGACGAAGCCTACCTGCCTTGATGGTGATGCTATATATGAGATGGTCAAGGATTTAGAAGTAATCTTTGGAAAGGGTCCTGGCAGTCTATCTGTTCCGAAAGACGCCAACAAGCGCGTACCCTTGTGGAAAAAGAAATCCATATTTTGGGAGTTACCCTATTGGAAAATCCTAGAGGTTCGCTCTGCAATCGACGTGATGCACGTGAAGAAAAATCTTTGCGTGAACCTGCTAAGCTTCTTGGGTGTGTATGGGAAGACGAAAGATACACCGGATGCACGACTGAACCATCAACATATGCACGAGAAGACGAAAGACGACCACCTTAATCCAGAGAAGTATCAAGGTCCTGCCAGCTACGCTCTTACCAGAGAAGAGAAGGAGATCTTTTTTGAAGTCCTGAACAGTATCAAGGTCCCGTCTGGCTTCTCGTCGAATGTGAAGGGAATAATTAACATGGCAGAGAAAAAGTTCCAAAACCTGAAGTCTCATGACTGCCATGTGATTATGACACAATTACTACCGGTTGCATTGAGGGGGCTTCTACCGGAAAATGTTCGACTACCCATTGTGAAGCTATGTTCATTCCTCAATGCAATTTCTCAGAAGGTGATCAATCCATTGACTCTAGGAACTTTACAGAAGGATGTTGTTCAGTGTCTTGTCAGCTTCGAGTTGGTGTTCCCACCATCCTTCTTCAATATTATGACGCACCTCATAGTTCACCTAGTCGAAGAGATTCAAGTTCTCGGTCCTGTATTTCTACACAACATGTTCCCCTTCGAGAGGTTCATGGGAGTCTTAAAGAAATACGTTCATAACCGTGCTAGGCCTGAAGGAAGCATCTCCAAGGGTTATGGAACAGAGGAGGTCATTGAGTTTTGTGTTGACTTTATTCCTGACGTTAACCCGGTCGGTGTTCCTCAATCGCGCCATGAGGGGAGATTGCGTGGAAAAGGAACACTAGGAAAGAAACAAATATTTTCTGACTGGGATTCTTTCAATCGAGCACACTACACAGTTCTACATAATTCGAGCTTGGTGGCTCCGTATATCGAGGAACACAAGAATACTTTACGCTCATTAATGGCTGAAGAATGCATTGAAAAAGAACACTTGAAGACTTTCTGCGGGTGGTTGCACACACGTCTCATTAATGACAACACTGTCGAAGAACAGCTAAACTTGTTGGCCAGAGGACCATCTTCGACTATATTGGCTTTTCAAGGGTACGAGATAAATGAGAATACATTTTACACGGCCGACCAAGATAAAAAGAGCACCAACCAAAACAGTGGTGTCCGCTTTGATGCATCAAACAACAATGGGACAAAGGACACATATTATGGGTACATAGAGCAGATATGGGAACTTGACTACGGACCTTCTTTCAAGGTACCTTTGTTCCGGTGAAATGGTACAACCTGGATGGTGGGGTAAACGTAGACCCGCAGTACGGAATGACTACAGTGGATCTCAAGAATTTTGGGTATGACAACGAACCATTCGTACTAGCCAAAGACGTGGCTCAGATTTTCTATGTGAAGGACATGTCTTCCAGACCAAAAAAAAGAAAAGATAAGCAAGCGAAGACATCATATGATGAGCCAAAGCGTCACATAGTTCTTTCAGGGAAAAGAACTATCGTGGGAGTGGAGGACAAGACAGACATGTCAGAAGATTACAACAATTTTGAAGAAATCCGGCCCTTCGCAGTGAAAATTGACCCAAGTCTCGCGTTAAATGGAGAAGCTTGTCCATGGCTACGGCGCAATCAGAAGAAAGTGACGGGTAGAAAGTAGAAGAAGATTGTGTAATGAGGAGGATGACGACGACGATGACTTCAACTGGAGCGACCATGGAGAAGAGGTCGGCGGGCCACAGATGCAGGAGGCCATTGAAGCCTCCTTACAGTCCGTTTTATGAAAAGTGTGAGTGATGTGTAATAATGTAACTGTGTGAGTGAAACGATCCGTATGCTTCTTCAGTCCCGGTTGGTAACACACCCCTGTGATGGTTCCTACTCTTTGAGATCATGTGTTTCGTTTAAGCGACGTCCCCGAAAGATAAACAAAACTACGAAAGCAATTAAATCAATAGATATAAAAGAAAACACAAATAGAAACAAGAAAAAAAGGCCTTTAATGACAACACTGTTGAAGAACAGCTATACTTGTTGGCCAGAGCACCATCTTCGACTATATTGACTTATCAAAGCATTAAAGTCGTCGTGAGCAGCAAATCGACCTTCGATCCACAGCGGCAAGACGTCTCTGATGATCTACGACCGTCCCAAAAAGTGTTGGGAATGTCGTGGATCATCAGAGCGCCTTGCCGCTGCTTGGATCAGACCGAGGGGCATGGCTACCACTTCCACCACCACCACTCCCACCTCCTCGGCAATTCATCATTGCGTCACCCTAATCCAGTGGCTGGATTCAACCTACCTGAGGGCTTGTGTTTCCAACAGCGTCGTTGTGTTGTCATTGTTCACCGACCTACAGGAGGTGGCTCCAATGGCTGGCCGGTGAACAAGGACGAACACAATAATGCCAAGGAACATGCCAGCAGGTTGGCTAAATCCAGCCATTGGATTCGGTGGCGAAGGTAGATGCTCGTTGTGTGCCGTTCGCTGCAGGGACGCCGCTATTTATAGGCGATTAGAAAGTGTACCTGTGGATGAGGTGGGAGTGGTGGTGGTGGTGGGGAGTGCTGATCCAACAGCTCACAAGCCCTCAAAAGAAACACACCCCTGATCCAACGGCTCACAAGCGCTTGAAAGAAACACACGATCCGTGTGCTTCTTTAGTCCCGGCTGGTAACACCAACCGGGACTAAAGGCGGGCTTCGCGGTCACGACTCGTGTCAGTCACACGTGTCCGCCAGCGGTAACCGTCGCTTTATAGCAACTAAATATAGCAACTAATAAGTACACATAAATATAGCAACTAAATATAGCAACTAATAAGTACACATAAATATAGCAACTAAATATAGCAACTACCAGCGTTTCTGAAACTTTTGTCAAAAATCAAATTTATCATTTTAAATATAGCAACTAATAAGTACACATAAAAGGGGATTGCAGAATAATTCAAAGCAGGGAACATTATTGTCCTCACTTTACAAAAACATCATTGATCAAATATTCAAAAGTATCACGCATACATCTTTATTTAATCCATAATACATCACGAATAATATAACTAACTTTTGCCGGGTCCTAAGCCGCGAGGTGCTGAGCGGCCGGCGGCTTGCACCCAAAGATAAGGAACCATCACTGGGACAATACTCACATGAGGAGGATCCCTATGAAGTGTATACCACATATTGTCATGCACCGCTTGCGTATCCAACCTAACCAGGTAGCGACGGACGTGCTCGTCCTCCTCTCTGATACGGCGACGCACCTCCACCTCGAGGGCCGGCGGCCTCTGCACCGAGGCTGGCCCACGCGACGGCCACCAAACAAGATCCGGGTCGACGGCGTCACCCGGATTCCTCACCAAACTACGCGTCCCGGAAGACACCTCCCAGTGCCAGCCCGGCGGAGCCCAGTCCCGGACACTGCCCGGTTCCAACAAATGGGTGGTCGTCATCGATTCCCGCCGAGATCTGAAAAAATGAGTGGGGAATTTAATCAAACAACTAAGGTGCGTGCAACCTAGGTAGGGGAGGGAGAGGGCAGCACCTTGGCATGGGGACGGAGGGGAGGTCCACGGTGGTGTGGAGGATATAGCGCGGCGCCGGCGGAGGCCACGGGCGCGGAGGAGGGCGTCGAGCGGCGCAGACAAGGGCGGCGGCGGCGCGGAGTAGGGGAGAGAGCAGGGGCAGGCTCTCAGGTCTCCCGGCCCCTGGCCTTTATATAAGGAGGAAAGATAAACCTTATCCCAGCCCCCACCAACCCCACCTTATCCACTCGCAAAAGTAGTGCTGACAATTAAATTTTTTACAATTATTACAATTTTGTAGACAATTAAATTTTTTAAAAGCATTTTTAAAAATTCATATTAAAAGCATGTTTTTAAGGATGTTTTAAAAATAAAGAGATAATTATTACATTTTTTAGATAATTAAATCAATAGATATAAAATAAATAAGAAATTCTATGATTTTCATAAATATTGGAACATTTAAATTAAATATAAAAGAAAAAAGAAACTAGAAAAACAAACTAAAAAAAAAACAATTCAAAGTATACAAAAGAAAACAGAAAAAGAAACTGCAAAAACAAAACAAGAAAAAAGGTCGAAAAGGCCTTTGGTCGCGGTTGGTAACACCAACCGGGACCAAAGGCCTGCTGGGCTTCGCGCGCAATTTTTCGCGGCCCAGACAGACCTTTGGTCCCGGTTGGTGTTACCAACCGGGATGAAAGGGTCATCCATCCCGGTTCCAGCCACGAACCGGGATGAAAGGTCTGTCCGCGTCGATTTGGTGGCCTTCGCCCCAAATTTTTCCCCAAGTCCTCGATTTCGACCTCCTGTGCCCCGAAGTGCTGCTCCGGCCCTCCCGTGGCGCCGCCGCTTCCCCGAGGTGCTGCTCGCCCGCCGCCGTCGATCCGTGCTACTGCATCGTCGCCGCCGTCGCGTGCCGTCCCATCCCCTGGCGCGGGCTGCCTCTGGCCGTGCTGCATCGGCCCGTCGTCGCCCCTCCCCGACGCCGCGCGTGTCCCCTGTCGTCGCCGCCCTTCGTCGTCGCCCGCTACCACCGCGGCCGTGCCCTCGTCGACGCTGCGTCGCCGCCACCTCCCCTTCCTTGCCCCACCACCTCCGTGCCCCTCCCCGACGCCGTGTCCCCTGCGGTCGCCGTCCGTCGTCGTCGCCCGCCGCCACCGCCGCTTCGAAGTGCTCTGCCCCGACGCCGTGCGCCTCCCCTGCCTCGCCTGCCGCCGTCGCCCTACCCTCACCTGCCCTGGGCTGCCCTGTCGCCTCCTCCCCTGCGTCGCTCTCCACCGCCACGCCATCGGCCGTAGCCTCGAGGTGAGCTTTTTTGTATTTTTGTTGATTTTGGTACTGTTTTAGCTAGTGTATTATTGTTAGATTTTGCAACGAATATAGCAAATATAGCAACGAATTTTGCTATGAATTTGCTATGAATTTTGCTTTGGTAAAATTTGCTATGAATTTTGTTATGAATTTTGGATCCAAATCATTGATCTAAGTGTTATATATGAATTGATTAAGTTGCTACATATATATGAATTGATCTAAGTTAGTAAATGAATTTTAGATGTGTAGATTACAATTGCTATGAATTTTAGATGTGTAGATTACAATTGCTATGAATTTTAGATGTGTAGATTACAATTGCTATGAATTTTAGATGTATAGATTAAAATTGCTATGAATTTTAGAAAATATGGAGATTCATGTGGACATTACTTAAACAACAAAATTGTAGAGATTAAAATTATTTGTTATTTGTTCATATTGTGCCATTTTGAATCTTGTTATGTGACATTAGTGCCATTTTAAATCATGTAATAAAATAATTTGTTCTTTGTCATCGTAAATAATTTGTTCTTTGAATTAGTGTCATCTTAAATTTATTCATATTCTTGTTACAAAATTGATTGCAGGCACATTAATTGAGCCATGGATCCAAATTGTCCGGACGACTTCCTGGAGGTGACGGCGAGAGGACACTAGGAGATGCCAAGAAGTCCATCATTCTGTGGCCAAAGAAATACATCTTGTTTCCAAACTTGCCGCCGCCAAGGTCACCGACTCCTCCAAGTAGCAACCCCCCAGCTCAAGATCCACCCTCCCCACGTCATGATCCATCCCCCCACCTCAAGATCCTCCCTCCCCACGTCATGATCCATCCCCTGCACCACCACCTCAAGATCCATCCCCCCACCTCAAGATGCATCCTCGCCACCTCGTGACGACTGTCGGGAGCCCAGCCCGAGTCCATCCCCACCACCTCAAGAGAGAGTGCGCTCTGTTTCGCGGAAACTAAAGTTCCCGTCGAAATATACAGAGAGGTGCGCTTTAAACTTCCCGCCAGAAACTCGAGAGGAACGTGAGTTGCGAAAGCCTCTTCCAAAGAGATCCTACGACTTGACTCCAGAGGAACTCGAGGAGTCGGTGCGAGCTGATGTGAAAAAACAATTGGCACCGAAACGGCACATGCGAAAGGAGGTAATAGCACCGGGAAAAGTGGCACAATTTCTGAAAAATCTATCGACTGGGCCGGCACGGCCGCCTATTCTGCGAGACGACTATGATCGTACCATTGAAAAGTTAATTAGAGAACGGAATTTGCAGGAGAATGAGGCATGTCGCCAAAAGAGGGAGCAGCAGCAGATGGCAGCTAAAAAGGCCCAGCAGGAGAAGGAGGCTGCATTTCGCCAAAAGAGGGAAGCTAATAAGAAATCCGGGAAACAAGTGGCCCAGCTCGGAGAACAGGCAAACCAGTCGGTCCCCGCGTTCAAAGTGGTGTCCGATAAGGAAATACAGCAAGACACAATTCGCATAGAAAACCCCAAAGAGTATATGTATGCATGGACATATGCCTACGGGAAGCCCTTGGTCAGACCTGAGATGGTCAAATCTCTGCCGACACAATTGCGACGTTTGCATGAGTGGTACGAGGGAGCCGTAAAGGAGCACCATGAGTATTTCCATGTTTCATATAAGAAAGACCATTATTTAGAGGATAACGCGATGTATGTGCCGTTTGACGAAATATTTCAGTTATTCAATCAAGACTCCCTCGACAAAGCCATCATCAGCTGCTATTGTTTGTAAGTGATTTATTTTATGCAATTTAATTAAGTCTCTATCTCAGCTCGTTCGTTGCCAATTATCTAACTTTATTCTTTTGTACGCTATTATATATGCAGAATGAAGATCGTCGAATGCAGAGATAACGGAATCTATAGTTTTGGGTTCATGGACCCATATTGGATTCATGAAGTAACCCTAAGGAACCATCCCGAGGACACCGAGCATTACATGCTCCAATATCTAGTGAAACACCATACATGTGAAGATATACTTCTTTCTTACAACTTCAGGTGAGTGTTACCGTACCTTCTACACATTCTACTTTGCTTACTCGATGTTTAGTGTAACTCATGGACATATAAATGTGTGAAGCAACCATTGGATTCTGGTAGACATTAGACCTGAACAAGCATGCGTTCAAGTCCTGGACTCGTTAAGGAAAGATATGGACGATTATATCAACTTGCAAGCAATGTTTCAGAGGTAACTTCAGTCATTATCGCTCTATATATCGATCTCTTTCGTTCGTTCAAGTACTTCGATTTTTTCTTTTGCCGGCCAGGGTTTGGGAAAAGTTCATTACCGAGGTTCGTGGGACTTGGAAACCGCACCTGTTTTGGTATGAAACCAAGGTAAGTAGTAGTACTATATATATATGTCGGCGCAACTTTTAAATTCTAGTTTCAGCACCATTATCATGCTTGATTGTTATTTTGATTAAATTCTATTCTTTGTAAAGTGGTGTCTGAGGCAGGCACAAGGGAATAATTTATGTGGATATTATGTTTGCGAGTACATACGATCTTTTGTTCATAAGCGGGATAGAAAGCTCAGAACAACAGAGGTCTGTATACACTCTCGGCAATTACTTCATTACCATATTTGTGTTCATTTCCATTTTCACATTTTCTGATGATTTCACATTTTCTTATTGATCTAGATGGAACGAGAGAAGGACAAGCTCATACCAACGAAGCGCCTTATAGCAATTCAAGAGGAATTGGCAGGATTTTTGAACAAGGAGGTCCTGAAGAAATCCGGAGAATTTTTTCACCCTAGAAATTATTTTCTGCCTCCAATGTAATTGACGTGATCTCGACGTGAGAAACGTGATGTCGGTGTGTGACTTAATTATATATGTATCAAAACGTATGTGTGTGACTTATATGTATGCATCACGCGTGACATTGAGCGATGTGTCAACTTTATATATGTGTGTGACTTTGTATGCGCAACGTGATCTTAATTAATAGGAAATAATTAAATGGAAAACAAAAAATCGAAAACCCTAAAAAATAAGCAAATAAAATACAAAAGATGCAAACCCTTTGGTCCCGGTTCGTGACACGAACCGGGACCAAAGCTCCCCCGCCCTGCGCGCCCAGCTGCGCCCACGTGGAGGCCCATCTATCCCGGGTCGTGGACACCCGGGATAAAAGCCACCCCCCCCCCCCCCCTCTAGTCCCGACCATTTAATCCCGGTTGTAAAACCGGGACCAAAGGCCCTCTGGACCCGGGATTGTTGATGATGTTTCCACTAGTGAAATTAGAGAAAAATTGAGTAAAAATGCTATTAAACCTCTAAATTATAATGTGTGAAACGAAACGATAATTTCACGCGCTAGACTATGAAGATACAGGAGCAAAGCTAGCAAGCCAGCAACCACTTTTCTTTCTGCCCAGGAAAAATCAACAACATTTTTTTGTAGGTAATAGAGGAAGCAGTCAAAATAGCACACCGTGTCTTCTTGGGCTATTAATTTACTGGGCTCTCACTACCCAATAGGTTGTGTCGGCACTCATTTGTCGAGCTGAATCGATGACAGGCCGGCCTATTTGGTGCTTTGCTCGTGTGCGGGTTTTCGTGTGCTAATGGACTGGACCACAGATACATAGTATAGATGTTTTAGCAGAAATCCTGGGCGGGCCACGGCCCAGGTCGGCCCCTATGTAGCTCCGCCAGAGAACATAGAACTAAGTAATAAGGTAAGATGTGGGAGACTCGAATAGTATCTCCGCTTTAGGTTGGATCGTAGGATCAACCTACAGAAATCACGTTTAGAGAAAAAAAATCTGATTTTGTGTGCAAATGTATCTACATGCTATATCTAAAATTCCAAAAATTTCAACTCAAAATTTGACCAGACACACAAAAAACATACTCCCTCCGTTCCACAATATAAGATGTTTTCATCTTTTTCCACATGCACATGCACACAGATGTATCTAGACACGTTTACGTGCATGTGCCCATTCTTTTTAGTATGAATCTAGACATGCATGTGTAACACCTAAAACATCTTACATTGTGGAACGAAGGGAGTAGATTTGATTGTGAATAGTACTTCACACTATTCATGAATAAATTTGTATTTTTTGGTTCCACTGAACTGGAAACGATAATCTTTTGGGTTGTATATATAATATGGAAATGTGCAATCAATGTTTTTAATTATTTAACAAGTTATGTATTTTTTTAATGAATCTTAGAGATCTTATCTAAAGAGAGATCCTACCCAAGTTGCCCTAAGATAAGATATGGAGTAAGGCACAAACAAAAGAGTCATACTAATAATCACTAGGCATAGCCATCGAATAAGTCCAGAACCCAAACTCCAAAATACCATATCGCATGTCTATAAATGTTGATATACATGCAATAGTCTTTAATTTGGTTAAATACCATATGATTTGTCAATAAGGTTTTTTGATTACACTATCAAGAAACATATATCTTTCTAAGAGGTTAATGATGTGTCGTAAAGGTGTTCATTCCTTTGTGAAGTTTAGTTACATATATTCCTGCTATTTACCTATTTTTGTTAGTTATTTTAGGACTAACCTATTAATAAATGTCAGAAGAAGGATTTCCACCTCTATTTATGTCAAATTCAAGTATTTTAACAAACAAAAAATAAACCAAACTAAAGTATACCCAAGAGTTTCAAGAAGATTCACAAAGCCTCGCTGAAGGGTTCTTTGGGGAGAGGCCATAGTGCTGATGCGCGTGGGGGCGTGCCTGGGCGGCTAGGCCCACGAGCCCCATCCATACAAACGGGACCCATGGGCGTCACCTCTCCAACGCCTCTCTCGAATGCTCTGCCCAAGCCTAAAGAGTTTCATCTATTTATTTGGCGTTAACCATACGGAACAAGCATCCAATCTCCGGAGACCCTCTCGGGAGAATTTTAACATTGTCCTTCGAATCCATCATCGTTCTGCTACATCTATGATGAGTATAGTAGTCCATCCCTTATGAGTTTGTAGTAGTAACGATGAAGCAATCTCTCTCTTTGTGCTAGCATGTCTAGATTAATTGAGTTTCCCTACATGATTATGGTCATCCTTGCGTAGTTTTGATGGTGAGTCTAATGTCGAATTCGATGAATTATCATATGCTTTAATGTTACAAATACATAATGTCTCTCCATTCTTCATGCTAGACCTAGCTAGTTTATGTTGATAGAGAAATTAATAGCGGGGACATTGTGTATGGTTAGATGGAGTGAATCACGGGGTGTGAATGTGTGATTAGCCAAGTGAAAATAAAGGTATTTACCAAACTATTATGCCCATTGGTGCTTTCTTGAGTCACTTTACTAATGTTAAAATGGGAGTTACTTTATGAAAATTAATCATCAACATCATGTAGACTTATTTTAATGAGAAGAGGGCCGACGTTGCCGACACAACGCGATGGTCACCAGCCACAGCGAGGGGGACAAGAAGGAGTTGGAGGGGAGGGGCTGGGGTGGCGCTAGGGTTTGCTCGAGCCGACCCGCGCCTAGGAGCGGCGTACACACGTTGGTGTCATCCAAACCACTCAATCTTGTCATGAATTTGAAAAATATGTGCATCACTTTTTTTCATTTTTTTTACAGAACTACTTACTTACATGTATCTTTTCCGGGCCATAAGCAACGGTACGCTAGTTTCAGTGGTCTCTAACAAAGAACATTTGGGCCGTGGCCCGTCTGCTGGGCGGGAGAAAGGACCAGGCAAAAGAGCTTTAGAAAGCATGATGATCAGAGGGAGGGAGGCAGGTTAAGGTGCAACCCCTCTTTTCTACACATTCTTTTGTTCCTTTGTCATCTTTAGGGAGAAGGATGATGGCGGGCGTCTCGGGAACCGGGAAGGACGGCGTGGTGGCGCTGCCGGAGTGCCGGACCAGCCAGCCGTGCTGCTCAGAAGAAAAGGTCGGGTAGGGCGCACGGAGGAGGCTGGCCGGGACGAGCTACTGCATAGAACGGTCTCTTCCAACGCTGACACCACACGACTGATTGTTCCTGGTCTGTAAACCAGTGTCACTGGTAGCAGTGTACTGGTTACTGTGGTGTGTCTAGCTGAACTTGAAGAAGCTACAAAGTGTCAGCAACTCATTGTGCAAAAAGGGAGAATCTATATACCATATTACCATGATTTCCACCAAATTTATGTGCACTGGATGAGGCAATGCAATATGCAATGGTACCAGCATACTACAATGTCGACAGTCCAGAGTCCACTACACTACACTTGAGTAGAAGAACTGTGGAGATGGCCTGCAATCTGCAATGCTAGCCTATCTACGTGTGGATGTCACATGGGAATCAATCTTACACGAAGCATCGGTTTCGAAAAGAAGAAAACTTACACGAAGCATCATCGGATTCTCCCGCCCAAACAAAAGACAAAAGGTCAAGTTTGTTATTAGGAGCTCATCGTATTCCTCCATCTTTTGCCAAAGCAGCCATGGCAGATTAGTTTAAGATTTTACCAAAGGCTGGGGTTAAAGGCTCTAACTGTCTTTTTGGAGCTGAGGTGAGCTGATGCCTGACGTAGTGAGTGTTTGGAGCCCGACGCCTTTTGTCCGAGAGGGAATATGGGAATATATGCCAAAACGAAAACCCATCATTGCGGGACGGGCCTTTTCTCGCGCATGCAAGTGCGTGCGGCCTACCTTTCTCTCTTTCGCAACATGGGCCGAAAATCGTAGCCATGTCAAACAGAAAGCTTTACCCGGGTAACTCTCTCTCTAGAAACAAAAAAAGCAAAACCAATAACTGCGCTATCTCAACCCCTATAAATATGTTGTTATCTCGTAGTAAATATTTTTTATGTATTTTTCTGATTGTTTTTGTCACCGAAGTTTCTGTTAAAATCCACCGATCCGATTAGAAAATAAGTCAAGATATGCGCGAAACAATCTGAAATGCGTCGATCTTGGCAATCATGATGCAGAATAGTACTAGATGAATTTCAGATAAATCTTGGATGCTTTCTTTAATAGCGATAGGTTCCAGTCGTGTAGCTAGAATACAAGCCGTAGGACACCTTTGTTTTGTCTCTGTAACCTTTTGTGCCATCTTTCTTTGGAAAACACATGGTGCTTTACTTCCAAGGAATTTTCCTGCGTGCATTCGGCTCGGCACTACGCTGTCTGGTATTCTCTACAGATATGGCTGAGGATCTGGTTTTGAGTCCCCAAAATACCTTACTTTTCTGAGCGTGCAAACTTTCTTGTTTGCCTGGGCAGCTTTTGAATTGCGTCTTTCGTATAAACTTTTCCTTCCCTTTATTTGAAATCAATTATGGCAACTTTAGCCGAACATATGTTTTACACACCGTTATGATATAATGATATTTGCTTTATCTGTAGAGAGACGCCTAAAAATGCAAATCGAGGCCTGAACCCTTTCTTTTTGAAAATGCAAAAATCATATTTTAAGCGTCAAAAAAATATGGACAAAATCTTAGGTGTATATAATGTTGTATCCGAACCAACATGCAAAATATGAACTCAAAATAACTCATATTCTGGGTTACACGAAAATTACAACATCTGACATATTTTAAACAGTTATTACTATCAAAGCTGAATCAGTAAATGGGCTTTGATGAGAAAAAAGTTGAGGGGCCTAATCAATAGACGATTCTGTGGGCTCTAAAAAGACCCATGTTAACGGACTTGTGTTTCAAAATGTAATTCTGGTAGCCCAAGTGAACATTTAGTCCTCCAATGAAACTTGAGTTAGAATTTAATGACTGAAAACAAAAACCTCAATGTAAAGTGCAATATGTAGGCTATCGCAAGTAGCTAGCAGTAGATGTTAACCTATATGGAGTCCTGTTGTTTTACATCTTGGGTAACAGGCTAGTGAAGCAATAAGCAAATTCCTAAGCAAAATTAGTCCTCCAACCTGAATTTGCAGATTGGGCAGCTTCATTGCAGGCTGTCCATCACGTACTCTTTGGATCTTTGATAAGAATGTATCCTCTGCCTGTAGCACTATGTTCCACCTTATGTGATGTTGTGCTAATAGTTCTGGTGTCTGTCTTGGGTCATCGCCATTTTATTTTGACCAATAGGGATTGACTGTCAGCTTATTAGGAGATTAGGATCGTGTAGATTTATTTTATGCAGTTGGATCACTATTGCTAAGTGGAGATTCATGTCCCTGCACAACCACATGATGTCCCCTCACCATAGTTTAAACACATGTTGGCTCTTTTTTAACAAACATGTATACACAGTTAGCTCAGGCAATTGCTTTTTGCTCTATAATGGAGCCATTCCCTTCATACTTTTCAATTGCAATTATGGTGATGATTGCTTAGATGATATATTACAAATGTTGCCTCTTCTTGTAGGCCGGAATAACATGATGCTTAGGAACATGGTCAGTCATTATTTACCACTGACTGTTTTATTGAAATATATGTTGAATTTCTTGTTGATTAGTATTGGTTGCTATTTTTCTGTAACTCTATCATGATAGATAGATTGAACGCCTGAATTTCCCCATTGGGCTCACTCGACCGTCCATCATACGCAGTTTCCGCGATGTCTGGCGGTACACAGTCTGAAGGCTCCTAACCATCTGTTTCTCCGCCTCGACTTCATGCATAAATATCAAAAAAGAACTTTGGCAACACGGAGCTGAGACCTGAGCGATCACTTCCACGAGTATGTTCATGCCCCGATACATGAACACAAGACATGTTTGTGATGTCAAAGGTTTTGCGAAGAGAACCGTTGATGCAAAAAAAAAAAAAAAGCGAGAGCTGAAAGCGTTACTTCAGACTGAGGCCCGATTGGAATGTCGGGAGGATTTCCGGTCCGTGAAACTTTCCTGTGTTGTGCACTAGGTTGGGTGGATTCTTAGGAGGACCTGTGCAGCTCCGAGGGAAATTACGCACGTACGTAATTGGTTAACATAAGGCATTTCAAGCGGGGCCTGAAGTGTAATGGTAGAAAAAAAAATTCGAGGAAAACGGGGGATTACTCCCCACCGGTTGTTATTTTATAACTCGAAAAGAGGGCTTGGATACCCTTACAGAAGATTGTAAGCAGAAAACATCATGGGGAGGGGAGAGAAAAAAGGGAAAAACTACACAGCCACAGTGTTTAACAGAAACGCAAGCAGGCGCTCCAAATCTCTACGATCAGCAACACGGAACCTGCCTGACCAAATAAGGAGGTCATCAGCAGAGGGGGGGGGGGGGCGACAGTCTTGGCGTTGAAGACCAAGTCATTTCTGGCTTTCCAGATGTGCCAGAGGATCGTGGCGAGGCCGGCGTGCCAGACATGGCCTGGAGTCGAGGAAGGTGGCGCCATGGTCCAGAAGGATCCGTCGGCGGGGGTAGCGTGTACCTGCAGGAGGCGCCACACGCGGGCGGCGGGCACACAAGCGAAGAAGAGGTGGTGGCCTGTTTCCTCCGCACCGCACGCCTCGCATCCAGCCGAGGGAGCGCAGTGCTTGGAGAACAGGTTGGCTCGCGTACTGAGCCTGTCGACGGCGGCGAGGTAAGAGAAGATCTTCACCTTGGTGGGACACGGAGGCTCCAACTCGTGCAAGCGTCGGTGTCGGGGGCATGGGGCGGAGCCAGCATCCTGTACGCGGCCCTGGAGGTGAAGACGGGCCGAGAACCATGGCAGTCCGCGGTGCAGTCCATGAACCTGAGGTCAGGCCCCAGGGCAAGGGCCGTGTTGTCGATGATGTCCTGGAGCTCCTCGAGCTCAGCGGAGGCGACGGCAGAGAGGCGAGGCGAGGCTGCAGCTCAAGGCCGGAGGCGACGACCTTCAGGATGCACTGGTAGTTCTCTGTAGCCAAAGGTTTCCACTGTCACTAAGCATAATCCTGAGTTAGCAAACAGTATATAGTTACACTTTCTGATGAATGTATTAGTGCAGTTGCATCATGCTGTCCTTTGACTTTGCAAAGCAATCTATACAAGAATAGAAACACTCATGTTTTTCTTCATCTATCATGTTGCCTACAAAACATGTCCTTGACTCCTTGTCTATCTACAAGTGCGTCACAAGTAGTATGACCAAGACTGCGCCAACTAGTAAGCTAGCAGAGGAAGTGACCCAACCGCTCCTCTCTGGTGACATGGAGGTGTCCAGCTCGTTGTGTATGGAGCTGAGCCTGAAATCCGGGTTGGGTCCGTACAGAAGCTGCACGCCTTCGACATCGTCGACGTCGACGGTGAGCTCTGCCCTCTTCTGCAATCGCTTGATGGTCGGGTACATGACCGCCTTGGGCAATGTTGAGTGCCCAAGCCCAAGGACATGCCCAATCTCGTGCGTTGCAACGGACTCCAGGTCGAAGGCTACTGATGTTTCCGTTGTTCCATGGGTGAAGTCCAAAGCCCACTGCTCGGAAGCGTCGAGGTGGATCCGCCCGTTCCTGACGGAGGCATGGCCGAGGACACCGCGCGGCCCGTCAAACGGCGCACGGTCGCCGTGGCTACCCTTGTAGAACCCCAGCTTGATGTCAGCAGCGTCATAGTCGTCTGTCTCCACGAACGACACGGGGATCACGAGCGCCCACCGGTCGAACGCTCGCCGGAACACGGCTCGCACGTCGTCACGCAGCAGGTAGCTGACGGTGGCCGTCGGCGACACGGCGTAGGTGAGCACGATCGGCTTCGATCGCCGGGTCCACCTTGGCTTGCTCTTCAGCAACGTGAACCGGCTGACCGCGCCCCGTATGGAGAGACGGACACGCCGTGGTCGTCCTCGACGCCGCAGCGCGGGGACATGATCTGGTCGAGCGTGGCGGCGTCGAGCCGGCCGGTGACCGGCAAGCTGAGGCGGGATTGGTACCGCTTCACGGCGGTTTCAAGGTGCTCGTCGAAGGCGTTGGTCGGCTCACCATCGTGCTCGGCCCCGGCAGGCATGTACCCGAACATGGCCAGGTACCGCTTCAGCTCTCCGAGCCCCGTGACACGGCTTCCCCGCTGCGCGTCCTGCAACCGCTTGAACGAGTGCCAGCCGTTCGTCGGCGCAGGCCGGGTAGCAGCGGCAGGGTGGGCGGACGAGAGGATCACCAAGAGCGTCATAACGAGCAGGAGGCACACGGCTGCATGGCCACGACGACATCGAAGCATCAGAGCAGGCGCGCGGGCAACTGACGGGCCCGAAGGAAGAACCCAAGCTCTGCGTCACTCGCGACGACTAATTGCTGCGAGCCGCCATGACATCAAACACAAACGCGCAACGCTCGTGGACATTACCGAACCCTCGAATATGTGTGTTGTATGGATCCAATATGACTTGGACCGCAAGAAGTATCCTATGAATTTGAATCCAAGATGGAGTCTAGAATCCTAATCTATCGCTAAGTCGTACACGTATATCAATTTTGAAATAACATTTTGAAGATTTTTTTTACCAGATATAGCAGCAGGAATAAAGGTTCAGTAACAATAAAGCATATAATCCAAATGTGTTAATTACATGCATAACCACATACAAATAGTTATCCAATTGCTTAGAAGCCTAACATTAACATCCAATGAGGCAGCAATATAGAATAACTTACTTATTCATAATCATCAACATTAACGATATCATTTTCCAATTCAAAAGAGGAACCGACATATTCCAGTTCATCACCACGATAAACAGGAAGCAACTTCTTTCTAAGTGAGAAAACTCAGACTTTTGGGCCTTTATGCTCGAAGAAAATAGCACGCTACGTTATAGCGTGATATAGCATGCTATTTTGCAAATAGCGCCATAGCGAGCAAAATAGCTAAAATTTAGCGTGGTCTCTCCAGATATGCTATATCGCGCTATTTGTCGAAGATACCTAATGGGTAGGCCCATGAGGCAGCCCATGAGACCAAGGTGGCTGAAGATCAGCTTATGGCTGCACCACTTGCTGAGATTATGAGTTCAAGGCTGGGCCGGCTCAAGATCATGACGACTCAAAGCAGGAGGTCTAGTAAGAATCAACTTGGCAAGTAAGAAGACTTAGTCGTATTCAAAAGAGGAACTAGCATATTACAATTCATCACCATGAGTCCATGACAAGCCGGAAGCAACTTATTCTTTCTAAGAGAGAAAGCTCGGACTTTTGGGCCTATATGCTGGAAAATAGCGTGCTAACGGGTAGCATGCTATTTTGATAGCGCAACAGTGAGCAAAATTGCTAAAGTTCAGGGTTGGCTTGCAGATATGTTATGACACACTATTTATCGGGTGTTACCTAATGGGTAGGCCTGCAAAGCAAGGCAACCCCCAAGACCAAGGTGGCTCATGGTCCGCTTATGGCCGCACCCCTCATTGGGTTTACACGTTTAAGACAGGGCCGGCTGAAGATCATGACGACTCAAACAAAAGTCCCGGTACAAGGCAGAGAATCAACTTGGCAAAAGTAAGAAGACTTAGTCGTATCCAAGTACTACTCCCGCTCATGTTACCTTGTAAACCCTGGAGCCGCCGGATTTATAAGGCTGGCTCCAAGTCACAGAGAAACAAGTCTCAGCCATGTCATAGCTCTCGATAACCAAGTAACGGAATCACACCCTTATAATTGAGAGTATCATCATCATCAATATCAATCTAACATGATTATATCTTTACCTCCAACGTGAGGGGGTGAACCTGGGTAGCTCGTTATTCTCATGTTCTTTAGATGCACACTCGAAACGCCTTAAGTCGCCTAGCTCCACACTTTTGATAAGTCACCCTACGACAACATGTGAAAACCGCACGACAGGTGGCTTCCATTGTGGGGCTTGTGACCAAAGGTATCATGTTTTTGGGCTGGTTCGCTTCCGGGGATTCAGGATCTCGCCATTGGCCAAGTCGAGAAAATCAACGACGTCCCCTTCATCGACGGCTCAAGTTGGGGTCCTAAGGCAGTTAGAAAGGTGGCTTTGAATTGATTGGTGTATTGTTTTTGTAAAAATTGTTGAATAATATAATAAGAAAGTTGTGTGCATCATTTTTTATGCCCAAAATGTGTTTTTTTGGAAGAAAACAATATATGATTAGTCTCAGTAACAATACCCATAATGTAACCATAAGGTATTTATTGGCACAAACGGCTCGGTTGATTTGAAATTATCTGTTTCACAACCTTCATGCAGACTGTCGGAGGCTATCTAAAAAATACTTGTGATTTGTTAGGTCGTCGCATTGACAATTAGCACTATACTCCGTGATTGTTACCGCAATGGATCATGAGAAATTTACAGTGGAGAAACGGAGAAGAAACAAGATCCGCATTCCATTATAACCAGGAAATCTGTACACGGTTACAAACACACATTGTTCTCCCGATCCCGATTTTCGGATGGATCCATTCATCACCACACCTGGTGACTAGAGCGCGAACCACTTCTCCCGGAAGTTGGACTGGTAGGAGACCATGACGAGGAGCAGCACGAGCAGGAGCCCGACGCCCCACGGCGACCCGCCGGCGCGGTGGATGGAGTCCCTCTCGGGCATCGACATCGACGACAGCAGATTGCCCACTTGCCGCCCGTGCCCGTGGCCGTGCCCGTCGCCGTCGCCGCCCGACAGCAGCCGCACGGCGAGGAGCAGCGCGAGCGGCGAGACCATGAGCAGGAGGCGGCCCTGGTCGGCGAAGGTCTCCACCACGGACTCGTAGCTCATGTACCAGGAGAAGGCCAGGAAGACGAGCAGCACCAGCAGGAAGAAGCACAGGTGCAGCGGCAGCTCCGGCGCCTGCAGGTGCCCGCCCGATGTCGACGAGCTGCTGTTGCTGTACGAGTTCCCCATATCGATCGCTGGCCTCACCTACTGCTGCTACGGTTTCTTGATGGAGGGATTTGCAGGTGGTTTTCGAGGTTTGAAGAGAAGCGGAAATGGTTGGGATTCGAAGGTACCGCAATGGCGAGCTGGAGAGTGGACGAGTCGGCTTATTTATAGATGAACTGGAGCGACAGGTGGCAAGCTTCTCGGCCAATCAGAGTAGCCGCCCCAGCATGGAGCACGACACGGCCGGCATGTCGGCGTCGCACATGGGGTCGGCTCCGCGAGGGGAGGAAGAAGCACGAACGCTTTGCTTAGCCCGAGCTCCGGCGCGTCGTGGCTAAGTAAAGCGCGCCCACCCAGCAAGGGGCCACCAGTCAGCGACACAACGGAGAGCTGGGGAGAGGCGTGCGTGGCGGGCCCGACGGTGTGCTGGCCGGTGCGTGCTGTCAGGTGTCCACTGGATCTGATACATTTTTATCTGAGCCGATGTTCCCTTTGGCTCGGCCAAGATCTGCGTCGTTCAAGGTTAAGTAAACCCGTTGTTAAGTGGAGACCACGCGCGTCTGGTAGTGTATGGTATCACTGGCCGCAGCAAAAGATTACAAGATCTATGGCAGTAAACAGCAGTGCAACGCAGTGCTAGTATAACTAGGGAAATTAGCGCGGCTATCGCGCCTGTGTAGCGTATGGAATTTAAATTTGGTAACTTGCACATTTAAAAATAGTGTAGGTTTGAAAATGAAAATGAGTAGGTTTAGAAGATATTTACAATTTTGGAATATGTAATTTTGAAATTTGATTATATGGCACAAATAATCAGCATCTATTTTAGTGAGGGTATTTATAGATGTACTTTCATGTTATAGAAATTGTTCTAAAAAGGAAGTGCATTGGGATTTTCTTCAAATATTCATGAATACGAAATATTGAAACAAATCGCTTGTTGTGATTTGAAATGTTAAACTCCAAATTCTTAGCAATTTCGAATGTTCGACTATGTTTGTATGTTGACATAAATATTTAATGTAGCTCCGCAGTTAGAGGATATACATTATATGAGCATTTATTAAAGTGTATATGCAATTAGGCAAACTGTATCTGAATTTTATACTTAGAGGAAGTTAATTTAAATTAGTTCAAAATATTCGCCGATTTGAAATGTTTAATTTGAGTCTAAAATTACAGGAAATGTATTGTCTGAGCATTTATTAATTTGAACTCCACATAATTAGAGGAAGTGCATTTGGTTTATCTCCAAATTTTCACCAATTCAAAATATTCAAACATGTTTGTTTTTTGGACAGAAATTATGTTTGTATTTGCCCATAAGTAGTTGGCGTTCATTTTTCTGAGCATGTTGATATATTGTGGAGCTTCTAATTTTTTTTTAACTTTTTGAAGCGTTCAAATATGTTTCTATATTTCATTAACATTTAATTTAAGTATGCAATGAGTGGAAATGCGCATTTATTCAATTGAATTACATATTTAGAGGAAGTTCATTTAGATTATAGCAAAATGTGTACGAAATTGGAATGGTAAATTTAAGTCCATTATTTGAGGGAATGTATTGTATGAGTATTTAGTAAATACAACTTTATACATAATTAGAGGTTATGCATTTGGGTTTTTTCCAAATATTCGCCATCTGAAAATGTTCAAATATGTTTCTTTTTTTTCCTGTAAATAGTTAGAATTTTTTTTGTGGGCATGTTGATGTATTTTTGAAGTTGGGATGTTAAGAAATGTTTTTTTTGGGTTATTTGTAGTTTAAGTCCATAATAAATGCGGAAGCACAGTTATTCAATTGAATTTTATAGTTGGGTTTTTTTTTTAATTCAAGTCCATACAATTGTCCATATAGTTGGAATGAGTGTTTTTTTTTTGGTGAAATGAAATGTTTACATATGTTTGTGGTTTGTCATAATTAGGTAGTTTTTTTTTGTGATTATTTTGAGTTGTTGTTCATAATTTTTTTGCTAGAAAAAAATTAGAATTTCGTGACTTTGTGATACTTTTTTTTCCCAATTATTTAAAATGTTCGGACATGTTTTGTTTTTTGTCGTAAATAGTTTGTTTTCTTTATCTGCATATTATGCTGGTTTTTTTCATTTTTTACGTTGGGTATTTGAAGAAATGTCTCTGGTTTATATGTTTAAAAAAAAAGGAAAAACTGACTGGTGGGGCCACTGCTACGTCACAAGGACGTCAGCAATGGCCGCACAGCGCAGAGCGGCCACGGCGAGCGCGCCGGCGACGCGTCCGCGCGTGCTGGGAGGCGAGCGTGCGCGCGGCAGGCGCGCGTGGCCGCGGGGTCCCCGAAAGCGGCGGCGGCGCCGCGTTTGTGCTGCCGGAGCGTGGCCGGTGGCGTGGAAACGCGGCGGAGGGAGCAGCTCGACGGCGGCGACGAATCCGGCGATTCGCGGGCGTCCCAGCACGAGCAACTTGGCGAGGATGGAGAGCGCGCGACGGCGCACCTCGCCGTGACCATCGATTTGATCGGGGAGGTCCGAAACGACGGCGTGCGGCGTCGGCGGCGCCGGCGACTTTCCGCCGCGCGCGAGAGAGGAGAGGGAGGGGGAGGTCTGCGGACACTTTTCCACGGACGCCCCTGGCATTTCGACAATTTGCGAGTTAGTCCTTGGTGGGGTGTTTTTTGCAAAGTGGCGGGGGTTTTCTGTTAAGGCGTGCGCTAGAATTCGTGCGGGAGCGACGTGTCACGTTCTGATTGGAAGAAAGTATGCTGCTACAGTAATACTGTAGCAGCTACAGTGTTCTGCGGGTTGTGTTGCGTTCTGGACCGTCGGATTGCTTGATCGGACGGCCAGCGTTCATCGGGCGACGTGGATAGCGAAACGGGAAGCGAATCGGACGTACTTTCATATATAGTAGGATGTTACGGCCGGGCAGCACGTACGTACGGATGCGCTGAGGCCGCCCAGTGCTCTCTCTCTACTCTGAGTCCCTGGCTTACTAAGCGAGAAGGCTCCAAGCAGCCTAATAACGCATTAGAAGGGAGCTTGCTTAGTCCCTGGGAGATCACGTGTGCCATGTCATTTTGGATGGTTATACTCCCATCCCATCAGAGTTGACCCTTGGTTTGATATTGGTGTTTCTCATTTAGGCGTAATATCATCAAGTGGAAAGCGACGTTCCCGCCGACAAGGAGACACCCGTGATGACTTCGTTAATCTCAAGACTCGACCTGCCAACTCATTCTCTCAGAGATGCTCACAGGGGTAGGTATGCATTTATGCGCTCATAAGGATGAGTGTGTGCATGTGTGTGTGAATGTTTATGTTGTACTGTGTTTTGAAAAACAGTGTGCAATGTCATCTGGCCTCGTCTCATTAGACTTCACTTTGTTCGGGTCTGATTAGATGGAGTGAACGGATGCTTGTGCTGCTGTGCTGCCCGCATGGCTCTTCACTTCGTCTCAAAGAGTTTTTTTAATAAGCGGAGAGTGAACCGGCCATGTCCTTGAAAATGAAAGTAAGCCCACCCAAACAGCTTAACTTCTATTGGACCATACTTCGAGCAGCGTGTGAGAAGTAAGAACACCATGCCCATAGTATTTCGCTACTGGCCTGCGTGAGCTCATGGGCCGGCCTGATACAACCCCGGGAAAAAACGTCACTACTTCCCCTGAGAACCCCTAAAAACTTCCGGCCCTCATAAAACAAAACAGAGAAAAAACTTCCTCAAACTTTGCAAAGGAAAACTTAAGCAATTAATTTACTGTAGAGACACGTGGCAGATGGTTAAACATACGTAGACGGACCCTTATGCACATACTAACACAACGAAGGAGACACGGATCATCAACATTGTTACTGATAAACTTGATAAACTTGATCCCCGACGCCTCGTCTCCGTGGCAACGGCGACGCTACTAACAAGTCGTTGTCCGGGCAAGGCTAAATATACTAGGTATACAAATTATAATCACTTTGATCTATAATAAAGTGATTGCTATTGTTATGAATTGCAGGGAGTAAGCGAACTCTACTAGATTGGGCTTCACAATTTATACGGGTGTATTTGGTCAGGATTTTTTCTTTTGGAGTTTGGCTTGTAAGGCACAAAAACATCTAAATAGTTGTTTTGACTTTTGGCTTATACCACACAACATTATCAGATAAAAACCACTAGTACAGAACGACACAAAACAGGTCAAAACCCTCATCGGAAACGGAAAAATCTGACGTTGACCGAGCCCCATTTCTAATGTGAAGGTCCACACCAGTGACGGAGTAATTAACCGTCACCTTCAAGAACGTGGGTGCTTCTAATTAAAGCATTTTATTCTTTAATGTAGAACTATGAATTAGATCCTTATAATATGGAAAGTTCAAATTCCCCTGCACATTCTTTTCTCTAGTTCTGGTTGAAGAAAAGTATTTTAACTAGGGATGTTCTCTTCCGTAGGAGTGGGCTTATTCAAAATAAAACACATTTTTACGGAAGGAGGAATCAAATAGTCAAGTTTTCTTCTTATGTTTGGAACATTGTCAAGTCATTCTGCATTTTGGTACATGTACCAATGTTTGGATAAAGAGGTTCAGTATAAGAAAACAAGGAGTTTGTTGCAGTGGAAGTTGCAGCAACGCTTTGTGGAATTCAAAAACGAGGAATCTTGCGTGTTCTCAAAACAAGTATCGACATCTTCGATATTTGTCAGATTGAAGGGTACTGTTCTTTACATGTGACACAAGGGAACATTGAAGTGGTGGACAAAACTACCGGAGCCGATCGCGACTGAAGTGATAAACGCTAGGAGAAGCTGGATGCCATGGATTCCAGGAATAATGTCATGACTTCACTTGGAGCGATAAGGAGATTTATCTTCCAAACTGAATTGTAATACAATTCGGGATTTATGCCCTTTTCACAGCTGCTTCAGTCTTTTTTCTGCTAATTTCTCGTTGTTCCTCGAGTGATCTTTTTTTCTTTTTTTGGTGGAAATTTGGGCATGCTTTCGTGTGAGATGGACAATGTACCTACTGACTTCCATAATTTAAATATAGTGAAAACCTTTTGTCTAAGAAAAGTTATATACTGTTTTAGAAGGAGGAATCGGTGAGATGTACACCAAGTATGTATTAGTCGCATGGTAGTCCTAACCAAATAATACCATATCATATTATGGTGATCTACTGGTTTGGAAATCCACGTACGCGGCAAAATTAAAAGAATGATTAGGAGAAGATGAAGAAGAATTGGAGTAAGAGCACTCAACGACATATGTATATACATGCTCACATATCTATTTTTTCTGGGGTTCCTTATAGAATACTGGATATTAGAAGCAAAAAGGACAAATCTCTATAAATTATACAAATATATGCATTTCTAATATTTTTATAGATAATTCACAGCTGGATAAACATAGCATATTCAACCAAAAATGATACTCCCTCCTATCCGTAAAAAGTGTCGCGAGACATGCATGCGAGTTGTACTAGCTAGGTTGTATTCGTACAACACTTATAACGGATGCGAGTGAGTATGTGAAATATAATTGAAGTAAAATTACTACAGAATGTCCAGAGTACACAATGAAAAGATGTATCATTTTCATAGGAAAAGTATCAAACTAAATAAGATTGGGAGATTGCTCTTCCCTTATCATGTACTCCCTCCGTTCATAAAAGGATGTCACAACTTTGTCCAAACATACATGTATCTAGACATACTTTAGTGTGTAGATACATGCATGTTTGAAAAAGTTGAGACATCCTTTTATGAACGGAGAGATATTATAATTTGATCAATAAGATTTGAGAGTAATTTAGAAAAGATGTGGTTTCAGTGCAAGTTTTGGTTGCAAGCGTTTGTAATATGTTCATTTGAGAGAATAAGAAATTAGAGTGTATGACAGGCGAGTCCAAATTGTCATTGACTGGCCAAAAGGAAGATGTACGTTTAGGATGTCGTTGAGTTGAGTTCATCGTAAAAGTGTCCGTGGACACATTTCTGACGCCCCCAAATGTATAGATTGTGTCCGTTTCGTGAGTCGATGAAGGACGCGGGTGGAGTTGCCCTAAACGGAGACATGCATTCGTTAGCCTTGCTTCTCTGGGTAAATCCTCGGAGTAAATGTTGTGAGCAACAGCTCCTGCAGTAGCAGCTCTCGCTACAACAAAAGCGAGTGATAAGGATAACTGTCAGCTAAAGTAGCAAAAACTTTTCGTTTGAATAGACAGACAGACATAACACAAATTAGTGCTAGGACAGGCATAAGCATCAGTCCGTACCAATCAATATGAAATTAGAAGAAGATCAGGAATGGCTGAAAAATACACTTTAAAAGATTAAATGACATCACTCATTTCCCTCTTTCATGCCTGTTCCCCCAAGCTTTTGTTCCATTTATTTCCCCTTCCTTTTTTGTTCTTACAAAGCAATCTAAAGCGATGCGAGAAGACGAACGATCGAGTACTGCTGCTGCACTGCACGATGAGAAAAAACACTACAAAAATGGGCACCAAAGAAGAAAGAATCTCTCCACCGATCGAGCTAAACAAATTCACGAACTAGAGAAGAAAAAATTGACCTTCGATCTTAATCTCTGCATGCATGAACCCACTAATTAACCGCGCGTAATAGACGTACCACCCCGTTGTTGTTCGAGAATTACAAGGTGAGATCCAAGCTCACGTTTGCTCTGTTGTCGGCGGCGTCTCCCCCGTGGCGTACTGCTGCTTCATGCTGCGAAGAAGACGACGCTGATGACGCCGATGACGCCGAGGCAGCTTGTCCTCTTCTTTCCCACGCCACCGCCATCTCATCACGTCGGGCAAGAGTCAAGGGCGTTGGCCGTTCTTGCCGCGTCGCTGGTGCCGTCACGCTGACGCCCGGGACCCGCCAGAGCGCGACGCCGGCACCGGGCTGCCGTTGATCGGCTGGGACACGGAGCCGGGACCGCTGCCGTAGTACCTGGGCACGGTGGGCGGCCCGGTAGGCGCGATGTGGTGGTTTGACCAGGAGGGGTAGTGCGGCGGCGGCTCGTAGCGGGCCATGTGCGCCGGCGCGGCGACGAAGCGGTGGTGATGGTGATAGCCGCTGCCAAAGTCCGGGTACGCGTGGGCGGGGTAGTGGCCCTGCATGGCCATAGCGCTCTGGAACTGCGCGCGCTTCGCATGCTGCCGCTCCCTCTTGTGGGCGTTCTGGTGGCCCCCCAACGCCTGCGACGTCGGGAAGTTCCGGCAGCAGTAGTGGCACTCGAACTTGCGGCTACCGCCGCCACTTGCACCGGCCGACGCCACCGCTGCCGACTGGCTGGGAGAAGTGTCGCTGACGGCAGCAGCATCGCCGTTGGTGACGGAGGACGCCGCCCCGTCGAGCGGGAAGTCGAAGCCAAAGAGACGGATGGACGACGTGGGGCTCGACCCGCCTGCCTCTGACGCCGGCGACGGCTTTGGCCTCACGAAGGGGAGCTGCGAAAAGGAGTGGATGTCCGAGGCTCCATTCGCCGTCTCGCCGGGAAGGCTGTGCGTCGCGTGCTGCGCGTCTTGCTCGCTCATAGCCGTCGAAGAGCGCAAGCTCCTAGGGTAAGCAGTTTAGCTAGCCGTGTTGTGTCGTGTGCTAGGTAGCTGGAGCTACAGGGGATTCTTCTCTTGGTCTTCCTATACTGTTGTGCGATGGTAATATGTTGGCCGGGATGGAGCTAGAGAGCTAGCTAGCTGCGTTGATGTATGGGCCAGCTCGTAGGAGGGGTTAACCTCGCGTGGGGTGGAACGGAACCAGCTTGGGGGTAGGGTTGACAACGAAACTGTTTAATGTTGTTGTGTTTGGTCAGATTGGAAATATGCTATTGGTTGATGGATGCTATATATGACGCTATATGCATCTTTCGTACTCCCTCTGATCCGAAATATGTGTCGCAAGTTATACTATGGATTGTACGTGTCTAGTTGTTTTCTCCCGACAATTAAATGGATCGGAGGGAGTACTATTTTCTTGATATATTCGAATAAATATTTATTGTCACTTTCACGACTGATAAGATTGGTGTGTGCATTCATATCCAACACAAACCCGAAAGTAACTGAATATGATACATCACGACTGATACTGAACTGCATTTCGTTGACACATCTTTTGTATATTATGTCTATTTTCATGATGTATATATTCGAATAAATATTTATTGTCATTATCACGACTCATAAGATTGGTGCGTGCGCATTCATATCCAACACTAACCCGAAAGTAACTGAATATAATACATCATGAGGGATATTGGAATTGCATTCCGATGCAAAAGAAAAGAGGGGCCGACTGACAAATCTGACACGAACGCAAAAGTTTAAGCTGAAATGAACCATCTTCATTTTTTTCAGCCCCATCTTACCCTTTTTAGAACAGCCAAACCTGTTGTCATTTAACTCTGCGTAGAACCATCAGGGTCAACGGTGTTGCTATTCTGATCCACGGTCGCCTACGACGATCGACTGCGCTGACACCCAAGGTCTGGTTTAGAACCGCCATTGACTCCAACATTTCCGTGCAAAGTTAAATGTCAATTTGTCATTTTAAAATGGTCAGATTCGGCTACGAATTCGGAAAGGTTTTTTTGTCTTGACCTTTCGCATCTCCGTAAAAAATGGGGAAAACAATAAATGAAACCTACTGTTTGTTTAGAACCACTTTCAAACTTTACATGACGGTATTCTGTTTGATATGAGAGTTGATGGTTAGATTTATCCAATCAAGTTGTCCACTCATAAATAGCTAAGGGGAATAGTACGTGTGTACCTTTCCGTGAAAGAATCATGGATGAATATAGTCGTTGTTGTGTGACAAAAGGTTTGATTCCTTTATAAGAGCAAATGAACTCCATTGTCTCTCCCTCTCGGATCTACGGTAGGGTTTTGACTCCTGAATTTGTTAAATAGTTTAATTTTTAAATGATGTTTTGACTTTTTTACGATATATGTCTGCATCTCTTATGTGCATGCAAAGTGTCATGAACAAAATGTGTATGCTGCGACATAAAACAACGCCGGTGTTCTAAAGTGCATTTTAAGCACCAAATTTGTCTCCTTACACGGGAGCAAATGCTATTGATGCAATTTGAATATATCCTCCAAATCGGCTACATTTCTACCTTATTTGGCAATATCTATCATTCCTCACATAATGAAATCTACTTCCTTGGTTGCGTTCGAAACAGTATTTTTAAAATATTTAATCGAATAAATTACCCACGTAAAGGGAGACAAGGATCCCGCCGGTGCCGCCAGCTGGACGGACTTTGCTTGTCGCGTCGACCGTAGCATGGGGGGAGTGGGATCCAAAGGAGGCTGTAGTGGCGGAGTAGAATGACCTTTTTTCATACCAAGGGAGCGAAAGAGGGTAGTTTTCCCATTTGTCAACATAGTTGGTTCTCCCCTCAAACAGCCTATAATTGCTCATTATGAGGTGTCCTAGGACACGCAAAGAAAGCTTCAACTCGTCTGCGTGTTTTTGTGCCGTGGCCGACTCCACTAGACTTCTATTGAAAGCTGAAATAGAGTTGTGCATGTGTTAAGGTTAGGGCGCACATTATGCATTATAATGAATTGTGCTATTTGAAACCTTGTTATGCGTAGTTATCATGCGCCTGCGAATTGTCAGCAGGAGCTGCGGCATGGCACAGCAGGGTGAACGGATATGTAGCTACTCCAACGACCGTCAACTAACGTACTAAATACTGGCGTCCATATATAGGTCTCTAATAGCGGCAGCAGGATGCAGACGCTACACCGATATGAAGCGTATTCGCCATAAATAGTTGATTGGAAGTTACTGGCCGGTGGCCGCTATGGTGAATTGTTGAATTGTAGTTCAGAGCAAACTGTGTACATAACACACACAAATTTCACTAAAAAGCTGTGTGTGTAGACTGAAAGGACTCAAGAAATAAATCATACACATTGCTTGGGGTTATTATATTCAAGTCGGCACAAGAGCGTATGCGTCCCTGATGTAACAATAAATGTTTCTAATGGACCATTCCAAAATGTTTCTAATGTAAAATAAAATTTCCTCTATGCAATCAAGTTCAAGAATCGACGGCTCACCTCATTTTCAAGTGTCCATTCACAACTAGGATATAGGCGGCTATTCTCTCGTAAGGCAGATTTCATGATATAGCTCTCCTAAGCATAAAGCATTGCACAAATAATGCAAATGTAAAAGAATGGTGGACAACTCTAATCATGGAAAACATAAGAGTGTGGAAAGGCAATGGTCTCAATATTATGCTCGTCTCTTATAATTTTGGAAGGAAAGAAAGGCTAGCCTTTCAACATCATGCCACACCTCTGAATGTGATGATCATGGCACACGCTGTAACGACATAAAAAATTGTGTGTGCAAAATAATTTTCTGCGCTCTGGGTGCTGTGCTGAATAGCATGTCTATTTATTTTTAAGCATTGTTTGCTTTTTATATTTTGAGAATGGTACTATCTATCTCGGGAGCATATACTTCTCGCAACCAGAAGGGGGATCTCAACTTATTTTTGAATTGATTAATTTTGTATATTTTTACCTCTTTGTTTTTTTTTCACACGAGGGGAAAACTTTGTATTTTTCACTGATTAATAAGAAAAGAGTTGTTTGCTTAATTAGTAGAAAACCGGGCAAAAAAGGATACAACCAGCGTCAAAACCACATGAACACCAACACGACTAGAGCCAAGCCCATATACCACTCTACCAAGACTAATGTCATGACATGCAACTAGTTGCATGTTCTTGAAAAGAGACTAGACGACCGCTCACTATTGCTAAAGAGAAGGCACCGGTGACTACTATGGAGGAGCTGACATGGGACACTCCAAACTTCGATGAAAAAAACAACACGACACCGATGACGAGCATGGAGGACAACCTTGCACTCACACGACCCATTATACTTTTGACCCTGGGAACATCTGGATCCAAAAACGTTGCCCCAATTTGTTTGGTATTACTGTAGAATGATTATGCCTTTCTTTAGTCACTTTTATTTATTAGTTTAGCTTAATTGTCTATTTTGTGGCTTTCTATCCGCATCATTCATATAAAACAAATATAGAACAAAACAGTTCTGCAACCACCTTCTTTCGAGAAAAATATATCTGCAACCACGAGCTGAGGCTGAAGCGCTGAGTTACTGTATACGTTACTGTTTCAGGCGGCATGAAACCTCGGCAAAACAATTTAAGCAGCATAAGCGGGCAGGCAGGAAGGGTACATGGGCAAGCGGGGGGACAACCGGACAAGCCGCTGCCTCCGGCGCAGCTCCTAAAAGTGGTATGGTTCGCACGATCCGGGGAGATGGATAGTTAAAGGGGCAGGCTCTGCATGCAGGTGCTAGCTCGCCCTCGGGCCCGGCCGGGCATCGGATGCCGATCGACGTCCTGGCCTACCCACAGATCGAAGTGGGTGCGCGCGTTCAACTCTCGTCGCTGTCTTCGACGGCGACTCCCGGATACCCTCGCCATCGCCGAGGATGCACCCGATCCCGCTCGACGCCGACGCCACGGCCACGGCCGGTGTCGCTGGTAACTTGTAACTGTCAAAACTCAGGTGACAAGCCAGGTAGCAGGCGCTGCTGCGACCACATACCAGACGTGGCCGTGCGCTGGCCTCTCCGCTCGAGCTCGATAGATCGATCTTTCGCGGCGAGATCGACAGTTCGTGTTGGCTTCGCGCGCGCAGACGAGCGTTGTCGATCGACAGTAATAAAACAGTAGATGCCGTCAACCAGCAGCTGTGGACAAGGACGTACGCACGTAGGTCGGAATGTAACGCCGCTGTCTGGATCCTGGGCTCAGCTGCAGATGAAGTCGCTAGATCGATTGTCAGGGCAAGTGGTCTCAACTACTGTCAAACTAGCTATCTCTACACGTTTCCCAGCAACCAGCTAACCATAAGATCCTCCGCTAATCCGGTTCAGGAAGTCCACACAAATATATGCATGTTCTTAGCGAGATCGGTCCACACGACCAGTATAACTGTGGTAGCTGAAATAGGTCCTGAGGATTCACAAGAGCCATAACTCTGCTTCTCGTTTGTAGATCGAGGAATATGCATGGTCCCGTACGTGTACGTCGCCTAGGCACGGCGCCGGGCATGCATGGCGGGTTGAAGATTTGAAGTGGCAAAAGTACTCAGAACGAGGGTGTTCTACTAGAACTGGCGTAAATGTTGGGCCACCCACTGGTTGGGGCTTGGTTTAAGTTGTTTGGATCTAATAGCAAATTCCACTTCAAACTAGATCTATAGGTCGCTCATTGGTAGTTTGAGTGAAAATTAATTTTCACGCTGAACCGGATCCCAGCATCATATTTTCACGTTATACCAGAATTAAAGTTTTGTCCATGCCCTGTCTGGTCATGCCCACATGCATGTCAAGCTGACGCGGCGATGACTGAGACGCCAAATCACGCTATACATGCCTCGGTGACGATGATCTGGCATCCTCTTAGAGGCATGGTTATTTCCGCATCGCTGTTGATGAGGACGAAAAGGAATGGTTGTGGTGCAAAATAAGAGAACAAAGGGGACCAATGTGCGAAATATATCGGGTGTATCTGTGAACAGAGTAGGTCGTTTCCAATTCCCCAACAATAAAGTTGTCTATGCAAATCAAAAACATACATATTGTTCTTTGAAACTTTTGAATTCAACCAGAGATCCCCGATTTAGGACTCAATCACGTGAGTACTCTATTTTTTCACCCAAACTAGATATATGTCGCTCATTGGTAGTTTGAGTGAAACTTAATTTTCACATTGAACCGGATCCAAGCATCATATTTCCCTTTCGACCAGATAAGTTTTCTCCATGCCATGTCTGAGCATGCCCACAAGCATGTCAAGCTGTCACGCCGATGAGTGAGATACCAAATCACACTATACATACCTCGCTGACGATGATCTCTAGCTGACATCCTCTAATATGCATGGTTATTTCCACATCACTATCGATGAGGAAGAAAAGGAATGGTTGTGGTGCAAAATACGAGAACAAAAAGGGACACATGAAACACGGAACTCTCTTGTCCCCAACAATCAGGAAGGTTGTCAAGCTTCCGGTCTTGCCTAAAACAAATATTAAATGTATGTTTCGAAAGTATGGATTAAAAATAATAAAATAAAAAGAACTAGCGAGCTAACGATGGTGAAAAGCAAGTAAACGAGCTTGTAAACAATGTTCAAAGATGGACCGGGGCTATAGAATCACTAGAAACTAACAATTATTATACAGAAAAAGGTTCATGACATTATTCATGCAGGCATCACGACAAACATATATAGACCGTCACCCAGACAACATCTATAACTAACATTCTACTTCGAGAGCGATTCTATGCTTGCCTCTTTAGGTATAAGTTGTAAATATCATAGTATTGACTTAAACTTAGTTAATGATGTATGCAGTTGCATGGTTAGCAGAAAATATTTTATCCATAATGGTAACAGAACATTACCCCTACTTACACGTTTTATCACTCGAGCGCTGAGAAAGTGTAGTTGAACCCACTATCGAACAATTACCCCCTCTTGGAGATTCATACATAAACTTGGCCAAACTCTACTCATAAATTGGAAAGCATATAGGAACAGAAAATAAACAATCAAATATAGCAAATAGCATAATTAATTTAACATGCACGATCGATCACAAATTCATAATTCATAATTGATATGTCCAAAACGTATCTATTTTTTTATTGTTTCATGCTACTTTTATATCATTGCTACATGTTTTACAATTGTTTTATATCATTTAGTTGGACTAATCTATTAGCCTTGTGCCCAGCGTCACTTGATATGATCTATACTGCAGAGCATCCTATATACCATGTTTGTCAAGATAATTTTCGTCATAATTCATTCGTGATCAAGCTGTCACTAGCGGCCAGAGCTGGATCTCCTGCACCTGTCGACGTGTGTGCAATTTGTGCTGCCGCCCGTGGAGTCGAAGACTCGAAGCCGCTATCAGTTGTCGACGCTGCCGGGATTTGTTGCCGCCGTCATCGGAGGGGGTCAAAGCGAGGTGAGAGGGAGGCACACGCGGGAGGGAACTGAAACCTAACTTGTCTCCTCCATGCCATGTCATCGTTCAGAGTGGGCCCCTATCAGATTCGGTGCCGATTCGTATTCAATTAGCTTTTAGCTTTTTTTGTAACTTACGATTTTCCCGTCTTTTGTCTCCCGGAAACGTAAAGTGGCGCCATTTGATTTTTTTTTGAGAAACACAGTACAAACGCAAACGCTTACATACACGCGCACCCACTCACCCCTATGAACGCACGCACGCACACCCTACCGGCCCCTATGAGCACCTCCGAAATACTGAGCCGGCGGATCGAGTTTTGAGATTGACGAAGTCACCACGGGCGCCTCGCTGTCGACGGAAACGTCGCCTCCCACTGAAAGAATATTCCGCCTAAATGCAACACACAGATGTCAAACCTGTGGTTTGAACTCTGGTGGGCTGAGGGTACAACCACCCTACTAACCATCCAACCACAGGTTGGTTTGCCATTTGATAAATTTAATTCAACAGTGACAATTTTATGCTAATAACTCCTTCCACAATTGTTTCGCCTTCATAATCCCTTAATTAAATGTGATTATTGAGATACTCTTGGTACTTGTTTTGTAAAGCCAGACAAAACTTGCCCCGTTTCATTAATCTTATGCTAGAAGAAATTAGTCTTCACATGTCAGCATCACAGACAGGTACAAATCAACACCAGAGAAAAATATAAATAATTTTGGGAACATAAGAAGCAACGTTTATACATATTGCCAAGAAAGTCGAAGGAGACACTAACAAGTCATGCGCATCGATTGCCAAAAGTTTTAAGGCCGACAGCTGCTGCTGGGAGGTGGACACGCACAACTGCGAGATCCCATCGTTTACCTGCAGACGGACGGCTACGCGACCTGCCGCAGGGACGCCACCATGTACCTCACCATTTATAGCAAGCTCACTCAGGTAGACGTTGATCGGATGGAGCCAGCAAACCACACCCAGCCTCTGTCTGCCTTTAAAGCGATGGCCGCTCAGCACCTGTCCACGAGCGAGCTGATTGCTCGAGCTCCAAGCTACTTGCCTCCTCGTCGCCCCCAAGGCCACGGCACGGGCCGGGGGATAGGGACGGCCTCCCTTGCTTCCCCGGCGCGCATCACGGCAGCCATGGTGGTACAGCTGGTCCCATGGATCCCGGCTAGACGGACGGAGCAAAGCTAGGGAGAAAAGTCCGTAGTAGTACTGGGAACTTGCCTTTCGCCGCTTGCATCGCATTCCCAAACACGCACTGACTGCGTACGACCGCTGCTCCCCCTCGTTTCCGGACCAGCTTTGCATGCATGCCACTGTCTGTATGGTGTGATGAGCTAGCTGAGCTTGGCTAGGGGTCCGGCCCTGAACCGGAAAGCAGCCACTGCCATTGCCAATGGGGTGGAGAAAACGATGAGCGGTCCAAGTACGTTGCTCAGTCGCTGTGTGTGTACCTGCGCCGTTTCATTCGGCTTTACGGAAGTGGCAAAACTGATGAGAACATGCATGTGCACCTACAGAGAGGTGCCTTTACATATGCGGCAGGACCAAGGTTAACTCTCAAGCAGGTTGCCTGCATGCATGCAAGGGGCTCGGTGTGGCAGTTCACCGGTGGCGGGTAGCTAGCTATGGGTGTCCATGGCTTTCTTCTCCACACGTCTGTCGCTCGCCATTCATTGCTGGTTTCTGTGTGGCTGCTAACTTCATGTCAATGGCGCCATTAGCTCTAGCCTAAGAAAAGAACACATGTGTGTTCCCTTCCGTCCGGTCTCCCTCGGATGGTTAGGCCCCAACCACGCCATTCAATTTTAATCCAATGGAGTGCGCGCGCACTACGACTAGATCGATCGTGAGCTCGATCGATGGTTGCAGGTCGATGGATCGACGAATCAAATGTCTAAGTTGACGTAGCAAGCGAGCTACTTGTGGTTTGTGCGCGTTTGCCATTACATCGTCGACGGCGACCCGTCGAACTGGTGTGTTGTGTTGCACGATCTATCGATTGGTTGGCCACTGACGACCGGCCGGCGCAGGAGCACGTCGCCGTCAGCTACGCTCGCGGACGGAGACCGGCGAGCGGTGGGCGCTGGAGGATGTGTGGCGCGCGAATTAAGTCGATCGACAAGCATGCTGTTCGTTCATGCGAGACGCGCTGCTTTGGTTTTAATTTGTTCTCCAGTTCGGGTGGAGTATGTTGATCTTGTAATAACCCCTACATGTGGCTGTCCTGGCCTTGGCCGGTTTGTGTTGATTGATGGGGAAGAAAGCGAAACGAGCTGATCAAATTAACCAGATCGATGCATGGGGCCTTGCCAAGTTATGGCCGTACGTTGTCGTACGTAATCTTTTCAGTCGACTGATTTTTTTCTTAATTCGTGGTACTATATATGTGTCTCACGTATTATATCTTGTAGACGACATTAGAAAATCATATGTCCAGATGTGCAAACCATTTGTTCGTAAAAAATATGTGAGCTAGCTAGACTCGAGATTAATTTGAGAATCATTTCATGCTATCTAGCTTTCGCCGTATGCTTTGTGGCATGCATGTAAATTTTACCAGTGGCGCAGTAAGGTTCTCATCTTATATGAATGCATGGAAATACTACCATATAAATCTTTCTTGTTGGCACTATTTTCTCCCGTGAGTACATACATACTTCTTCGTCTCTTAGGCTGAAGAGGAGATCAAGGACCACACCTGTATATACCATGGGTGCACGTACCACTGCATCATTAAAGACGATGAGCCTGAGCCTGGATGCATGCAGATGCAGGGATAGACGACGATGATATGATGGTGGTGGTTCTGAATTTCTGATGTCTGAACACTGAACTGGGCGCGGCCAAGACATGTTCATGCATGCAGCACGCAGCGGGGGACTACCTCGTCTCTGGAGATCGATGCACGGATCAGCTCCCCGTCGTCCAGGTCCAGCCTAGCTAAGCACATCTGCACTCAAACGTGCGCATCCCTGCAGACCGTGTTATTAGGATGACTCCAACGGGGCGACGCAAACGGACGCGTTTGGTTCGTTTGCGTCGCCAAAAGGACGCGCGTCCGGTCCAGGTCCGCTCCTTTCCGGCCACTGCGTCCAACGGGGCCGACGCATTGACTCCGCTTGCACCTTTTTTTCCCCAAACTTTTTTTAATACTAGGATTACATAGTAAATATAGGACTTTCTCCTAACATTAAACCCTAAAAGCTAAACCTAAACTTGAAGAAAATTAATAACCGACCACCGGCCGGCAAAGGGAAGATCAAAGAGGGGCTCCGGCCTTGAGGAACGTCACGCAACATGCCTGTTCTGCAACTTTGCCTCCTCGATCCGTCCGCAACTTTGCACGCTGAGCTCCGCCGCATGATGCCGCAGAGAGCGCGCAGCAGAAGCTTAGTTCAGCGATCGCAGTCGATGGCCCTGCTGCCATGAATCGCAACACGAGAGGTTCCCGGCCGGGACCATCATTGTCATCACGGTCACCACGTATGAACGAGAGAGATGAGGGATGCGACGCGTTGGAGTGCGTGTTCTCTTGCCAGGCCGGCAGGCCGGACGACCGGCCGGCGGGGGCTCTGGTGGCGTTGTGCGTGCGTCGATCCCTGACCGGAGTCAATCCGGCCATGCCATGCGCCGGTATGGTAACAGTGCAGCTAGCTAGCACAGGTAGCCAGCTAGTGCCGTAGCTGTACGAGCTGCTTACATGCGTGACGTGGTACGTGCTGGTTACGCGCGTAGCTAGGCCTCGTCAGGGTCAGATATGCTGCTGCTCGTGCCGCCCGCGACGTGTCGCGCTCTAGCGCGGGCTGGCCGCGGTGGATGGCGAGGGCGGGCGCCGCGCGCGGCACGCCGGACGGCGCGGGTATACGGCCGCGCGAACTGCGGGCCTGCACGGGGCTCCCTCGGTACCATTGGGTTTTAGGCTGTTTTCTTTAGGGGGCCTTCGCTAAGCTGGGCCACCAACTGTGACTTCGTGAGAGGACGCTGAGCCCACTAGTCTATGAAGCAGATACACCATGTGTCCATAGGACGGTTTTATAAAAAATCATGCATTACCCAAAAAATGAAAGAATGGGAAAACTATAAGAAAAAAAGGAACAAAGAGAAACATAGAAAAAAATGGAAAATTTTGAACAGAAGAAAAAAAAACTGGCGCCTACTAAAATAAGGGGGAGTAAATGATGGAGACTAAAAAAAAGATTTAAGGTGAGGGGCATTTACCTATCAGTCCTAGTCCTAAGGCGCAATCGGAGCACTAAGCCCAATTACTGCTTTACTCCTTAAATTAGAAGTCATTTCCTCAAGAGAGTTCTTTGCCCGACAAAAGTGAATCTTGATCTTTCTTCTTGATAGTTTGTGATCGAGCCAATCTCACAATTTCGATCTTGCTACTACCACTATAGCCCTGAGTGACTATGGCTACCTGAACTGAAGGAGTTCCCACAAGACCTGTGAATGTCAACTTCACTCTAAGAGGCGGTCTATGGCTGACCGATATTGCGCACCATCATTTAGCTATTGCTATTCTTTTCCTAATCGCAGGTCATATGTATAGGACCAACAGCGGCACGAACCAATTCATCTTAAGTAGTCCCTAGTAGGAAGGAGTAGGCCATTTCAGGATAGGAGCCAGCTTCTCACCTTTTGTTTTGATATTTTGAGAAGAGTTGCTCTTTGGAGAGCACAGTACGATGAAAGTTGTAAGCTGTGTTCGGGGGGGAGTTATTGTCTATCGTTGGCATCTATGGTAGAACCCGCGATCTCGTACTAACACATACTCTCTCTCTAAATATTGAAGAACTTGCATGCGGCCTTCAAGCCACAACCGCGGTATCCAATGATACTGATCTCAGACTTGGGGGGGGACTCTATAAATGTGTAGAGCCAAGTGTAGTGTGGTGGTGCTGCCTTCTTTTTAAAAGAGGATGGGGTTGGGGCGTATAATAACCCCTTTTTAGCGTATGCCCGGCAACGAGAAAGTCAGCGGTGATTTCCTTCTATAAAGAAGTGTAGCGAAGTCACCTCCGGTTAGGAGTCAAATTCCATAAGATGGATCCGCCGGACCTAAGGGCAATCACTCAGAGAACAAATCAAACTATTCAATTAAAAGAACTAACAGCAGCAGTTCCAAGGAACGAAGTAGCTTGGTTGAGGCACTCTCACTCAGATAGGCTTCTCCCCTAGCTTGAGGAAGAAAGAAAAGCACGATCCTCCTCTGATAATTCATCCAACCCAAGAATAGCGATAATGTCCTGAGCTACTGATCATCGCCTTGGTAAGCTATTGCCTCACCAACTAGCTAATCAGACGCGAGCCCCTCCTTGGGCGGATTTCTCCTTTTGCTCCTCAGCCTAACGCACGCCCTGTAGTTTTGAAGCAGGCTTCGACAACAGCGAGCTCCGCACAAACTTGGGGTTTGCGAGCCAAGGTAAGATCGGCTCGGGATCATGGGACCCTTTTCTATCAGATAGGAGGGGCTCTCGTTGCACTAGCGCCTTATCTTTTTAAGCTAAACAGAGGCTCGAAAGACGGAGTACGTCCGAAGTCGTTGGCTGCCGTAATCAAATCATGCGTTTGTTAGATCATTTAGTGAGAAATAAAACGAGAATAAAGAGAGAGTCCTCACCTCAATATCGACAACAATGACCTGGCATACAGACTTCTAGAACAGAGCACTGAATACCAAGTAAAGGTGGATACAGCAGAGAATGCAGATATATAAAGGCCGAAGCAAGTAGATATAGGTTAGTTGTTAGGGTGGCTATGTCCACTCGAGATATAGCACAAGGGCAGGTACTTAACATTGCCCGACTGCATGCAGCTTTGACGCTTTAAATTATGTACAAAGTAGTCATTCTAAACCAAACCATGCCATACTGTATTCTCGTAAGATGATACACGCTAGCTAAAGACCCACCGGGTGCTACATCATAAGCACATTGGGAGCGTAAATAATTGTATATTTACCAAATGAAAGGGAGATTCAAATGGGTTCTGATTCTTGCTTTCCTCTCTCCTCTAAGCACGGATGGATCGAAACTAAACGAAAGGGAAGTAAAGAGCATTTAGTCAGTCTAAAGCTGCAACTGGTGGGTGCCGCGCGATCGGTCGGGATCGGTGGCCTTCAGTTCCTGCCGGATTTCCCTTGTGACGTTAGTCCTCGTAGCAGCAGCTGTGATCACGTTGCTGTTCTGATTGATCATCTGGGCTGGTTTCTTCTATCAGAACGTAATCTATCTGTAGGCGGTTCCTCCACTCGCGCTACCCTTGGCTAAACAAACACTGGTCGATGCAGCGGAATGATGGTATCAATAATGTGCCGCATTGGAATTCGAGTAATCTCATCGCTCCGCTTATTGCTGCCACGCAAGATTAATGGAAAGCTCGGTGAGTGAGTCGTGCACAAGCGTTGTCTCAGCTAGGCATCCTTCTATGATGTGACAGATTGGTTAGGAGGTTAGTCGTAGAGCCAGCCCCTGAGTCCACTTCCCATTGTCATAGAAAACCAGATGACGTAATGAAACAAGGGCTAAAAACTTGTGAGTTATCTTAGAAAGAAAATCTAGCGTGGCTGTCGGGGCAGGAGGATTCCACTTTCGCTTTCACGTCTGTTAAATGGACTAGAGTTACTGGGCCACGGCGGCCCATCGACGCCGTGACGCGGGCAAGCGTATGCTAAAACTCGCAAAGAGAAGCTTGATCATAGCCATTGTCAGGTTGATCGTGGCCGTCATCCTCCAGCAGCTTGGATTCATCGCTCAGTCATGGTCTACACATCCATGATGGCCCGGCCACGCCATGCATCCGGTAGATCAGATACAAATAATTTTTCAGCAGCCATACGGTGCTTTTTTACTAAGCGACAATTGTAAGCAAACGAATATGTCCTTGAGAATGACCGAGAAATAGTTGGATCTGTGTTTTTCTTGTACCATTGTTTATTCTTTTATCATATGTGTTTATCGATTGTAAATACAATAGAATGAGCAATTTCCTTGTATTTCATTTGGAAAATAGGCTAATGTCCATTTCGTCATGATGGTGTGGAATAAACAAGGTTGACTTGACAGTTTATGCCCAATTCATTCGATTGGCCGAGTGGGCCGCCGGCAGTAGCCTCAGGCTGGAAATATGGGTAGTATCTTAGTCGGCCTGTCTTTTGTTTCTTTGCTGGCTGGACACGGGATCGCCTTTATATCGACCTATGCGTCGATAACACGCGATCGCATACCCCTGGCGATAGTGGGCCTGGTCCATGAACGCGGTGAGACGTGCGTCGTCTCTCCTTTGACGCTCGATCGATTATTTCGAACCAACACACGGGAAATGAGTTTCATTTGACGATGAGTGCTGCTACCGTGTATGGGCTGGGCTGGAATTATTTTCTCTCGTACGCACTCGCTAGCTAGCCGCATGCATATATGCACTCATGTACTGCGTACAAACCAGTGCGCTCCATCTATTGCATAACTAATTAATGTAACTACTCAAAATTGCATCAGAAATCATGTGTAGGGTACTAGCACATTTGGAAATTATTTTTGAATGATTTTCAAAAAGTGAAAAAAAGGTATTTGAACGGAAACTATTTTTGAACGATTTTAAAAGGCGAACAGAAAAACTCTGTGAACGGAAATTACTTTTGAACGATTTTCAAAAAAGTGAACAAAATAGGTATTTGAACGGAAATTATTTTTGAACGATTAAAAGGCGAAATGAAAAAGTCTGTGAACGTAAATTATTCTTGAACGGTTTTTAAAAAGTGAACAAAAAAGGTATTTGAACAGAAACTATTTTTGAACGATTTTAAAAGGCGAACAGAAAAAGTCTGTGAACGGAAATTATTTTTGAATGATTTTCAAAAAAGTGAACAAAAATAGGTATTTGAACTGAAATTATGTTTGAACGATTTTAAAAGGCGAGCAGAAAAAGTCTGTGAACGGAAATTATTTTTGAACGATTTTCAAAAAGTGAACAAAAAATAGGTATTTGAACGGAAACTATTTTTGAACGATTTTAAAAGGCGAACAGAAAAAGTCTGTGAACGGAAATTATTTTTGAACGATTTTCAAAAAAGTGAACAAAACAGGTATTTGAACGGAAATTATTTTTAAACGATTTTAAAAGGCGAACAGAAAAAGTCTATGAAGGAAAATTATTTTTGAACGATTTTCAAAAAGTGAACAAAAAAAGGTATTTGAACGGAAACTATTTTTAAACGATTTTAATACATGAACAAGTTTCGAATATGAACATTTTTAAAATTTGAACATTTTTAGAAATGAAAATTCAAAATAAAGACATAATGTCTAATAAGAAAACTGAAAAGAAGAAAGAAAAAAGAAACAGCCAAAAAAATAAAAACGAAAATTGACACACATTGAACGATTTTCAAATAGAACATTTTTCACATCTGAACAATTTTCAAATACGAACAATTTTCAAATCTTAACATTTTTCAATAGAATGAAACTTCAAAAATAATATCTGAAAAGAAAACCGAAAAGAAGAAACAAAAAAGAAACAACCAAAAAATAAAAACGAAAAAGAAAAAAGAAACAGGAAAAAACAAAAAAGAAGAAAGAAACAACTAATAAAGGAAAAACGAAAAGAATCGAAAAGCCCAGAAACCAAAAACTTGACGTATTACCTTATTGGGCCGGCCCACGAAGGTGTGTGCGAGGCGAAATAACTATCGACCTGGTCGACAAATAGGTTTTGCCCTGGACACTCCTTGAAAATGGGAGCGCCTATGTTTCGACCTGTGCGACGGGAGCGGCGCGTCGCACACCCCTGCGCACGTTACTGGGCCGGCCCAGTTCTGGCTCGTTTCCCTGCCTTCGACTGTTTCTTCGTACGCTTCTAAAAAAAACTGTTTCTTTACCGATTCGCTTGGAATGTTTCGGATGGCATGCGGGAGCGCGCGTTCTCTTTCAAAAACAAGTACGATCCCTACTAGAACACTCGAACTACTTTAAAAAATGTGTACACGAAAATCCTACGCGTACATGAGTAAGTTCCATTCCTATACTCAATTTCAAGTTTTGTTGATTGTAAATTCTAAATTTTGAATAAATGTTTGAAACCTTTTTAGCCAAATTTTATCGAATTCGTCGCACTCGTTTGACCGGTTGAAATATCATTTGACGAGGAGTTTAATCTAAACGTTTCGTGCAACTTTCATGTTGTAATTTTTTTGAACGATTTTAAAAGGCGAACAGAAAAAGTCTGTGAACGGAAATTATTTTTGAACGATTTTCAAAAAAATGAACAAAATAGGTATTTGAACGGAAATTATTTTTGAACGATTGTAAAAGGCGAACAGAAAAAGTCTGTGAACAGAAATTATTTTTTAACGATTTTCAAAAAGTGAACAAAAAATAGGTATTTGAACGGAAACTATTTTTGACCGATTTTAAAAGGCGAACAGAAAAAAGTCCATGAACAGAATTTATTTTTGAACGATTTTTAAAAAAGTGAACAAAATAGGTATTTGAACGGAAATTATTTTTGAACGATTTTAAAAGGCGAACAGAAAAAGTCTATGAACGGAAATTATTTTTGAACGATTTTCAAAAAAGTGAACAAAATAGGTATTTGAACGGAAATTATTTTTGAACAATTTTAAAAGGCGAACAGAAAAAAGTCTGTTAACGGAAATTGTTTTTGAACGATTTTCAAAAAGTGAAAAAAATAGGTATTTGAACGAAAATTATTTTTGAATGATTTTAAAAGGCGAACAGAAAAAGTCTGTGAACGGAAATTATTTTTGAACGATTTTCAAAAAGTGAACAAAAAATAGGTATTTGAACAGAAACTATTTTTGAACGATTTTAAAAGCCGAACAGAAAAAAATCTGTGAACGGAAATTATTTTTGAACGATTTTCAAAAAGTGAACAAAATAGGTATTTGAACGGAAATTATTTTGAACGATTTTAAAAGGCGAACAGAAAAAGTCTGTGAACGGAAATTATTTTTGAACGATTTTCAAAAAATGAACAAAAAATAAGTATTTGAAAGGAAACTAATTTTGAACGATTTTAAAAAGTGAAGAAAGTTTAGAGATTACCAATTTTCAAATCTAAACATTTTTTAAATGTGAACAATTTTTAAATCTTAACATTTTTTATATTTAAAAAAATTCAAAATATTAAATTTTAAATAATATCTGAAAATAAAACAGAAAGGAAAAAGAAACAGCCAGAAAAGAAAAACGAAAAAGAAACAGGAAAAATAAGAAAGAAAAAGAAACGAAAAAAATGAAGAAGGTGCACTACTGGGCTGGCGCAAAAGCAACAGAGGGGCGAGCAGGTGCGCTCCGCATGTTGGGCCGGCCCATTTGGGGGTGTGCGACGCTTTCTTATCATCGACCTGGTCGATGAATAGGAAATGCCTTGAAAAGGCCACCGTGCGTGGCACGCCGGGCGACGCGGGCATACGACCGCGGGAACCGCGGGCCTGGATGGGGCTTGCTTCGTACCGTGGTGTTTAAGGTTGTTTTCTGTAGGGTTTCGTTAAGGCGGGCCAGCCCATCAGATAGTTTCTTGTAGGCCATCATGCACCCATAGGACGGTTCAAAAAATCATAAATTACCAAAATATTGAAAATGCGAAAAATATAAAACGAAAATTTGAACATGACATCAGAAAATAAAAAGGAACAAAAACGAAACATAGAAAAAAGGAAAATGTTGAACAGAAGAAAAAAAGAAAATGGACTAGAGTTAATGGGCCACGGCGGCCCATTTTGTCCGATTAGTTTTCTATTGCCTTCTCTGTAGTTAACCAGGTTCTAAAAAAAACAGGTAGAGAAAAGTGCTTCGGTACAAATGTTTCTTTTTGAAAGCACGACGGAGAGAGATAGCCCATCTGAAGGTTTTCTATTAATCACTGACCAGACTTCTTACAGCCTCATGTTGGCTTATCAGATTGCAGGAATACTTCAGCTACAACGGCCAGCTTGCATAACACACGACGCAAATTTAGCAGCGGCTGTAGCTTCACAAAATTTTACTATATATAAAAGGCAGAGGAATCCAGCTCCTGTCATTCGTCCACGTCGCGGAATTCCGCTGGCCGTCCGATCCGCGGGACGGACGGCCCAGATTCGGCCACGCCTCCCCTAAATCCAGCGTCCCTGTTCATCGGCGAATTTAGACCAATAGGACGCCGACACGCGTCCCGGTTACCATCCGGTGGACTCCGGTCCCGCCGGTCACCGCGTAATTTTGCACAAAAACCACTGACAAAACCAACTCGCTACCCGCGGTCCACGAAATTGCCCTGCGAATGACCTACACGCGAATATGGAAAACGTCAGGTACTGTTTTGCAAAAAGGCCAAATCAGAACCTCCTCTCTCCTTCCTCTCTTCCACGCGAGGCGAAAATAGCCGCCGCCGCCGGCGCGCGCGCCGCCGCCGCTCCGTGGCCTCCCACTCAAATCGCCCGCACAGGAGGGTGCGCCGCCGCTCGCTCTCCAAGCTCCCCGAAAATCGTATGCCGGGAAGCTTCGTCGCCGCCGGGATCCGCGCCGCCGCCCTCGGCCTCCAGCGCCGTGTCCGCGCGCCTCTGGCCGCGCTCTGGCCATCTCCGGCAACCACAAGGCAGCGGCGCCGCCGCAGACGGGTGCTGCGCATCCACGCGCGTCTCCCTAGCCAGCCGCGCGAGCTGGTTCGCCGGGATTCGGCCCGTCTCCGCCGTCGTCTCCGCGGACAGCGCCGCCCTCCGCTGACGTCAGCGCCCCACCGCTGATGTCAGCGACGTGATGGGGCCCGGCTGTCAGCGTGACATGATTTTCCCCGAAAAAGAAAATTCCAAAAAATAAATAATATTGAAAAAATCATATCTTCAGATTTACACATTGGAAAAATACAAAAAAAATATCAAAATGACCGCAGTAAAATAATCTAATTACTTATGTTAAAATGGAAAGATGTTTGCTTTTTCCCATGAAGTGAATATTTACAAAAATTAATAATTGCTCACATATTGTGTTCCATTCGAATATGTCGACACGATCACAAAAAATGCTTGCTCTCATACTACGAACACAAAATAAGTTCAGATTTACAAAATGTCCCAAATTAATCCATTTTGAAAATCCGAAAAAATTCGTAAACACAAAATTCTTCGAACTTCATTAATTTCCAACCCTACATCAATTCCAAAAACATAAACTACCGAAATTTAATTTTAATTGCTACACGGTGCGGCATGGCCGCGGCACATCCACTAGTATGATTCTAACTCCAGACAGTATGTCTACCATACCACAGCTCGCAAACTCGCCAGCTTTTGATGCCTCCAGGGTCTATCATAAAAACTAAGCATGCAATTTTCGAGCTCATCATCAAGCTAAGTTAGCTCTGAAAAAGAGAAAATGACTGAAAACTACGACATTTGGGGCTGAGTTGTCACTTAACTACCACAATTGAAGTAAATGTCACATGACTACCATCTTTGAGGCCGGGTTGTGACACATAGCACTGATTCTTCGTTTTAAGCGTGCTAACAGGTTTTCTGACAGCTCGGACCCACCTGTCAGATACACGTGGCAAAAAAGATTTAGAAAAAAAAGACGAAATCACGTTGCACCTCTTCGTGCATATTCAGTCAACGCTGCGTCATCCCTGTGCCTCTGGCCGCCGCCGCCTCACTCGCCCCCAGGTGCGCCTCCTCTGCCGTCGAGGAGCGCGTCGTGGCCAGCCGACCTCGCTGTGCGACGCTTCCGCGCGCACTGTGCTCGCCGTCGTGCCGTACTCCAGACACGGCCGTGCTCTGCGTCGTGGACGCGCGCGTCCATCGCGCCTTGCCCGAGCTAAGGCCGACCCCGCACCGCGCCAAGGCAGCGCCTCCTGCGCTCGCACTGGCCCGCCGAAGCTCGCTCCGCGCCGCCGTGCTCGACGTGGCCATCGCGGGCTCCGGAGGTAGGGACGACCGCGCCGCCTGGAGGTGCCGTGTCCGTGCCCGTCCCGCCTGTAGGTCACCCGCGCCGGCGCGTGCCCGTCCTGCACCTTGCCCGCTCCAGGGAGGTGCGCCGCCGGCCGCCTGCCAGATCTCGTCGAGCTGCTGCGGGGCGGAGGGGAGGGGAGCGGCTGTGTCGGCGTGGTCGGCCGTGCGCCGGGCAGCGGGTGCGAGCACAACAGGTAATGGGCACCGGCGCGCCGTCCGCGCAGGCGGACGCCACGGACGGCGTCGACTTCTGGCGTGCCCCCGAGCGCGGGGGCTGGCTGGTCAAGCAGGGCGAGTACATCAAGACGTGGCGGCGGCGCTGGTTTGTGCTCAAGCAGGGGAAGCTCTTCTGGTTCAAGGACTCGACCGTCACGCGCGCGTCGGTGCCCCGTGGCGTCATCCCCGTCGCCACCTGCCTCACCGTCAAGGGCGCCGAGGACGTGCTCAACCGCAGGTTCGCCTTCGAGCTCTCCACCCCGCGGGAGACCATGTACTTCGTCGCCGACTCCGACAGGTTGTCGCGTGCGTCCAGCACCACGGGCTTTCGCCCGCACGCCACCTCCAGCATGAACGTTTTGGAGGCCTTCCACGTGTGCTCGAACTCCGGCGCCAGGTAGCCCATGGTGCCGACGACGTGCGTGGTGTGCGGGTCGGTGCCGTTCATGTCGGCGTCGAGGAGCACGTTGCTGGCCTTGATGTCGCGGCAGCACGGTCTGGAGCGTCTTGGACCACGGCTTGGGGAACGTGACCGGCATCGAGGGCAGCGAGGGTGGCGGGCGTGGTCGGCGTGGTCGGCGGCGGGGTGCGGGCGTGGTCGGCGGCGGGATGCGCCGGTGGCGTGCGGGCGTGGTCGGCTGGCGTTTTTCCTTTAGATGGATCCTGCCGAGCATTGACTTTCTCTGTTTCTTTATTTTGTTTTGCCACGTATACTTGACAGGTGGGGCCAAACTGTCAGAAACAGTGTTAACACGATTAATCTACAAAATTAGTGCTATGTGTCACGACCATACCCCTGAAATGGTAGTCATGTGATATTTACTCCAATTGTCATAGATAAGTGACAATTCAGCCCCAAATGTCGTAGTTTTCTGACATTTACTCTCTGAAAAATGTACAACACTCCTTTTAGTTTCAGGCAATAATCCCTGCCGTCATGCAGAGATAGCATCTCTCTCTTGCATCTTGCAATGCAAGCTTATACATGTACAATTAATGAAAGTTTATGTGTTCAAAAAAGAAAAAACAATGAAAGTAGTGTGGAACCCGTAGGAGCAGCAAAAAGGCAGTCACACATCCATCTGGGGAGATATGGTTTTCGTTTCTCCTATCTCTTGCTCATCGCTTCATTGGTGAAGTCTCTTGTAATTCAAATTTTCCGCTCCACCTGAAAGCTTCTGATCCTACACCCGGCCCATAAGATTAGAATGCCATGTCAAATTGAATCTTATGGGAAAAGCAACTTTCTTTTGATTGTCGCGAAGGGATATTTCATGAGGTCCAACCTAAATTTTTTTCCTATAGATTTTGCACGGCAAGATTCCTATAGGAATAAGACCTATTCCTATGTCTTTGTTTCATTCAAAGGAACTTCATAGGATTCTTGTAGGAATTTATCCCATAGGAATTTTTCCTTTGTTAGTGGTTTGATTCATAGGATTAGTTCCTATAGGAATTTTTCCCATAGGAATCTTTGTACTACTTCCTATAGAAATTCTAACATCCACTCCAAGCTCTTTTTACAATTCGTTTGGTGGAATCAAACAAATTTTGCTACAAACCAAATCTTATAGGATTGGAATGTACATGACATAGCAATCCTATACTTTTCCTATTCCTATGTCTTTCCTACCCTACAAATCAAACAAGCCCAGATATATAATCCTTTGAATCAAACGGTTGTCATAGGAAGAAATTTATAGGATATCAATCCTCTAAAAAAATCCTTTGAAAATTGTATGAATCAAATGAGATGTTCTAATTTTTTTGAATCCCATGTATACAGACACGTTTCAGTTTGACTGTTTACTCATTTTAGTTTTGAATCAAACGGTTGTCAATCAAACCTATAAAAAATCCTTTGAAAATTGTATGAATGAAATGAGATGTTCTAACTTTTTTTTCGAATCGCATGTATATAAACATGTTTCAGTTTGACTGTTTACTCATTTTAGTCTGAATGTACTCCATGTTCAAATATTTAAAAACATTTTATAGTTCAAAACGGAGGGAGTAATAATTAGTGATCAGCCTGGACAAGTTAACGACTTTTGTATGGCAGAGAAAGGGAACTATACATGAGAAAAAATGAAGTAATCAGCTAGCGTTTTTATCTCATCTCATTTGTTGTTGGTATTCAAGGAAATAAAACTAAACATTAGAAAGTTATGCTGTTATGGGGATATTTGTCCTTAATGTAGTGTAGGTTTTTAAAAGATGTACTCCCTTCGAAAGTGTCTTTGCCTCCTAGGCACCTGTGTTCCCTCCACTTTAAAGTATTTAAAAATAATAATTAAAAGTTGTAAAAACATCTACAAAAATTCTGGATATAGCCAATGATATATCCTACAAGTATAGTAAATCTCAATGCAAAATTATTTGTATCATATGCTACAGAAAAATGACGAGATCTTTAAAAATTAGAGATTTGAAAATATGCATAATTAGATCCACACTTTTGTTATTTTTGTCTTGCTCAAAATACAAAGTATTTGAGATTGATATTTTGCACGTTTTGGGATACATCATTGACTACATAAAAAAAAAATCAATTTCTTTTGAAACATATAAATATGATTTTTGAAATTTTCAAAACATTAGGGAGCACTGGAGTTCGGGAACACGAAATCTCCACTCGTACTCCCTCTGTTTCATCATATAATATGTTTAGGTATTTCAATATGGACTACATATGGATATATATATAGAGAGAGAGATATATTTTAATGTGTATATTCAGTCGTTTTACTCCGTTGTAGTCCGTACTGGAATATTTAAAACTTCTTACATTATGAAATGGAGGGAGTAGTAGGTATGCAGTATCATCACTCAATATCCATTTGTCTTTTCGTTTATATATGATCTAAGAAAAGAAATACGGAAAGAGGCGGAAGGTGACATCGGTCGCGTTTTTGAAATTTCTGTACCACTCACACCCTTTCTAGAACATCGTTGCATACGCATTCCATCATTTTGCTGGGCGTAGTACACGAAACCGGCAAGGAGAAAAAACGGTCGCAGAACAGAAACCGACGGCCCGACCAAAAGCACAACAATTCCACAGCCCCAGGCAGGGCAGGCGCCTGCGGCGCTGCCGTTCCGTCGCCCGCGCGCTGGTCAGATTGTGCAACGAAAGTTCCGCGACGGCCGGCGGCGAGGAAGAACGACCTGGACCTTTGACCTCGAGGGCTTCAACGGCGACGGCCGCGCTTCATTCAGAGTCCTTCACAGGGAACACATGAGTAGTTGGGCATGCTAAGGTAAATTATGGCAACACCGAGAACGACTTGAGCTGAACAGTCAGAATTGGCGAGACCTGCTTGGATATGCCATGACCTCATCCAGACGCCACCGGTCTCCTACGGCTATATGTAGTGACAAGTGTGACATACGCCCTTACATAGGAGTCGGCTGCTTTAATTTAGTATTTGGAATCTCAAACTAATTGACTAGCGCTTGATCGAGACATGTGAACAGAGTTAAACTTCTTCAGATAAGAGAAATTCTTCTTGTACACAAAGCCATCTTGTAGATAATATTTATACTCTTTTGATGATACTAATTTAAATCGCATAATACTTGCAAATAAGATGCTTATGCTAATTTAATCAGAAGTCCAATCAAGTAAGCAAAACAAAAAATGAAAACTGACTATCCCAGAACTTTCAACACATCAGTCCTGACGCAACAACCTCGTCCAAATCCATTCTTAGAATAAACAAGGAAACTTTTCAAACCTTCCAAGCCACTGGAACTCTCCAGAGAGTCGACCATCCAATCCCTCTTCTTAAACTCCTCGATCCCTATATCACCTGTCAAACTTCAAACCCCTGATCAGTGATCACCACCTTTCCCCCGCACGACTCCACCACCAAACATCTCGCTCCTCCAACACCATATACCCTCGCATCCGCGGTAGTTAGCCATGGGCACGCTCGTCGGCCACGTCGCGCCGGGCGCCGGCTTCCTCCTCATCGGCCTGTGGCAGCTGTTCAACCACATCCGTCTGTTCGCGCTGCGTCCCAGCTCCTACACTGCGCCGGTCTGGTTCCCCGTGCGGCGAGTCCGCCACCTCGAGCTCATCCTCGTCATCGTCGGCTCGGCGGCGTCCATCCTGATGGAGCTCGTCATCGGCCCCGCGAAGCACCAGCCGTTCGACGACGACGGCACCATCCCGTCCGACCACCTCCACAACTTCGAGCACGCGTCCATCTCGCTCGCGCTCTTGGCCTTCGCCGCGGTCACCATTCACATGGACAGGGTCCGGGCGCCCATGCGGGACACCGTGTCTCAGCTGGTCGCCGCCGCGGCGTTCGCGCAGCAGCTGCTCATCTTCCACCTCCACTCCGCGGACCACATGGGCGTGGAGGGGCAGTTCCACTGGCTGCTGCAGGCCGTCATCGCCGTCACGCTCGCCACCACGCTGCTGGGGATCCCCTGCCCACGGAGCTTTGCGGTAAGCCTGGTGCGTTCGGCGAGCCTCGTCTTCCAGGGCGTCTGGTTCGTCATCATGGGCATCATGCTCTGGACGCCGGCGCTGATACCCAAGGGATGCTTCCTCAACTTCGAGGAAGGCCACGAGGTGGTCCGGTGCCGCACCGACGAGGCGCTCCACCGCGCCAAGTCGCTCGTCAACCTGCAGTTCAGCTGGTACCTGACCGCCACCGTGATGTTCGTCGTCGTGTTCTACCTTCAGGTCAGCAGGATGTACCCCGAGGAGCCGCACTACTTGCCGCTGGTCAAGGGAAGACACGCCCACCGCGACAGGGATGGTCGGTTCAGCATCGGGGACGATGATCACGAGAACGATTACGACGAGGACGACCTCGAGGCCGCGAAGCTTACCTACGAGCACGTGGTCAGCGGCACAAAGCCCATGGAGATGGAGATAGAGAGATAACTGAAATTAACGGCCGGCTAAGATTCATGATTGTACCTTACGATGGCAACACAGTAGGTTTGGTGTACTGTAAGTTGTACAGTTCTTTTACTTTTACGAATTGGTTTCATTGCTATGGTGTGTGACGAGGACCGAGGGAGGCTCCTCTAACTTTGCTCTTACAAAGTCAGGACCCTAACATAGCCTATATCCACCATCCAAAGCTCATCCAACGGCTGTCCTCTTTTTTGTGCTAGTTGCTGACTTGCTGTTGCTGCCGCTCTGTTTTGGAGGAAGAAGCAGTCCATCTTCTTGTTTTACCGCCAAAAACGGACAGTACATTCTTCTTCCCCACGATTCTCAGTTCTCATGGTTCCCCCTTCTCACAATATGAGGCTCTAGATTAGAACAGTCAAATCCAAATTGGGGGCTGCAGATCCAGGCAAGACACACACTAGAGGAAGCAAAGTAGACTACGGGAAAATCACACACACTTGCAGCAGTACTGAGCTGGGGCTGCAGATCAATTTCTAATGGAGAAACCAGTCCAATAGAGATTAGAAAAGTAAGCTGGGAGCAGTACCGAGCTAGGGGAACAAGGAACATGGAGGGAGGCGGAGAAGGACGGACTCGTCCAGGGGAGGCAGCTCCGGCGTAGGGTGTCGAGCGGCGGGACGGTGGCATGGCCATGGCGGCGAGTCGCTGGCGACGAGAGGCTGGACGAGTTCAGTGGCATAGGTTCAGGAGATCTCAAGGTTCAGTTAAAAAATCAGACTACAAGAAGCAACTAGTACTAAGCAAAGGAGGGTCGTTGGATGAGCTTTGGATGGTGGATATAGGCTATGTTAGGGTCCTGACTTTGTAAGAGCAAAGTTAGAGGAGCCGGCTCTAGGACGGAGATCCAGTGCCTCGCTTAAGGCAAGGCACACGTTGCCTTGAGGCCCAATATCCACCATCCATCTGCATCAAACGGCCCAAAGCAGTCAACGTGAAATAGACCAGCTCCTTCCTGACGAGAACAACGCGAGCGCTGCTCCATCCCGTCGCCGCTGCAGGAAAGGGCAGCGAGCTCCCGTCATGGCGCTGCAGGAAAGGGAGAGGACCCGGTTCGTCTGCTCCTCCAGGTGAGCTGCGGCGGCGTACACAGGAGTAAACGGCGGCTCCGTCCGCCTCCCATCCCCACCTCCGGCTGCTCCGTCTGCCTCCCATCCGACGGCTGCCTCCGTCCGTTCCGACGGCCCCTCCGACCACCTCCTATGGCCCCTCCGATCCGCTGTCCTCCTACGCTACCTCTGACGGCCCGCTCCGACGGCCACGGGCCATCTTCCTTGCCTCACATTCAGATTGGTCTCAAGGGTCGCAGGGAGAAGCTCGCTTGAGGAGCGTTCGCAGGCGAGAACTAAAGGAAGGGGTGCGGACGCGGTCATCGGAGCTGAGGCAGGGCGCCGTCACAGCAGGGACGAGAAGTCGTCGGAGCGGGCCGGAGGTCCCATGGCGGCGACGGCGGCAGAGCTCTGCACGAGAGTTCCTGCCCGCGAAGCGTTCCCTTCCTGCGGTGATTTTGCCTCGCGTTGACTGCTTTGGGCCTTTGGATGCAGATGGAGGGTGGATGTTGGGCCTCAAGGCAACGTGTGCCTTGCCTTAAGCGTGTCCGTGTGTGACCTGTATAAGTGAATTTTTATGTACTACCATGTTTCATCGGTGAATGTTATCTGGGGCGGAGCTCCTCGATTTGAAAAGGAAAAAAAATAAGGAAATTTTGAAAAGAATACCAATCAACGGATAAAGCACGAAGACTGCTTTTTCCTCAGCGCCTTGTCTGAACTCTGAACATTCCCTTCGATTGACCAGCTATGTTCATTTGCACGCAAGTTAATCCGGCGGGAGGGCCAACGGCTAATCGATTTATGGCCTAAGCAAGGGAAGCGAGGAGCACGAGCACGATAAACATTTCGGTTTTTCCCCATAGATAATATACTTGTAAAGATTACCGATAAACATCTGGTTACTTTGCTTGTCTGCGCCAACAACTCCTAAGCTAATCAAGCCCCTCTGTTTCGTATCTCCTTTTGTTTGGGCCAACGCCGTCAAGTCAATTCAGGTAGCTTGATCAGAGGCTGCCATCAGTTGCACATAGCCAAAGACGGCTACTAGGTTGGAAACATTTACAGGATGCTTACATGAGAAAACATATGTCAAGCGCAATCGAATGAGTGGACCAAAGCCACATGTTTTGCTTGTAGTGAACAGTACGTAATTTCTGCTAACGTCAGCCATATTTGGGGAGTTTAAGAGATGATCACACGTTCAGAGAAAGTCATCTCCTAATTAGTTCCCCAACGACGATTAGGGCAGAGTGTGTAAATTAGAAAAGAACGCCACAGTTGTTCCTTCTATTTTGTTACAAATCTACACACACATATGATAAAAGAATATAAACAATGGTACAACAAAGGCGCATCTCCAACTATTCTCGTCCTTGTGCACACAGGCGACTCGGGCTTTCTCGGCGGCCGTCGGCGTATCCGCGGGATTCCTCACCCTCCGCCGGCCGCTACGGCGACGGGAGGGTGGGGAATCCCGGATCTGCGTTCCGGCGTGTAGATAGGGGGTTTGTGGCGGCGCTGGCGTGGTGGGGTCGTCGGCGTCGACCTTTTGGTGCTCTGCGGCTCCCCCGTTCCGGCGTCGTCGTCGACGGCGCTGCCGAGCTGCGGGTCAGTCATTTCTCTGCCGTGGCTATCTCCGGCGGCGACGGCAGTTTGGTGGCGAGTGTACAGGAGGCCGGCGGAGGGGTTGCGTGGCGGCTGCTGCGGGGTTGTGCGGCGTGCAGGTTGAAGATCCGGCCACCTCCGGTGAGGTGGAGTGGCGCTGGCCCTGGATCTGGGGCGGCAGGAGCTTGGGGTGCGTCCCCGGCCGATGGTCCATCTGCGTCTTCAGATCCAGCTCGTCGGAGCTGGTGGATGTTGCGGCTCATCAACGCCTTTGGGCAAGAAGTTCTTCCGTTTCCTTGGTGGGTGCTCCTGGCGGCGGTCTCCTTCCTCGTCTCCGGCGGTGGAGGGTGCGCGCGTTGGGTGACCTCGAGATTGAAGATGGTGGGAGGCAGCAGCGGTCTCTGATTCCTCTCTGTTCTTTCTTTGCTTGTATCTGGACGTGTACTGTTTTCCTTTCAGTATGAATACAAGTATTAGCTATCAAAAAAAACTATTCTCGTCCTTTCCCAAGGACATACTCGCTTGCGTAAGACTAAGAATAATTGCACGAGCAGCGGTGGCATCCGAAACTCGCCTCACGTAAAAAAGTTGTCAGAGGCATCACCATTAGTTTTATCTATCCAATGGAAGCTACACCCGACTCTCCCTTGGTGCAGAAAAAAGATTCCAGAAAACCCATGGAGAAAGACAGCACATGCATGTCATCTATCTCTTCCTCTCTCCACCTTTTGGACCGGGACCATGTCATTTTGCTCTTGGGATTCCGCCTCTTCTGCAGGAGACTCTGACAAACTGCGGAGCGACTCCTCTGACATTCCGAACCTACGTGGCCTGCGGGGCAGTAGGTTGAGGCTATGCGTTGGGCATGCCCTAAAATGCAGCGCATCGCTGCTCAACGATTATTTGTATCCGATCTATTGGATGCACGGCGTGATTGGCCATCATGGATGTTTAGGCCATCACCTACCGATGAATCCAAGCCGCTCGAGGATCAAAGCCACGGTCAACATGACAATGGCGATGTTCAAGCCTTTCTTGCCTATGAACCAGTTCTTTGTCTTCTTTGTGACTTCTACTCCTCGTTGTCCTCTGATCCATTTCATCATTCTATCTAAATCTTCTGGAGATATAACCTGTTGGGCTTTGGCAACGTAAAAAAAACTCATGTTTGACATCATATCAGGACTCATGTTTTTCATCAAGGATGCAAGCAGCTGCTGCACTGCGGGGTCTTCTATGGAATTTCTCATGACGTTTTCCATATCATCAGTGGTACAAGGTGGAGAACTGAAAGACGGCTGGTCCATCCTTTGGTCGTTTACTATTTCATCAGGGTTATCTTCTTCTACAGTTTCTTCAATAACAACTCCTTTTGACAGGTATACTCCTCCCCCTTCGGCGACAAGTTTACCTTCCGCGTCTCTCAGAACCTCAACAATAATTTCATCCTCCGGAGAGATTTCATGGGCTTTACTTAAGTCCGCAAAACCAGGTCGCCCCCAGAGCACTCTCAGCGACGCCTACTTGGAGCTGCTCCTCCTCCTCGCCTTGACTCTGGGAATCGCGGGACAGGCGGGTTGGAAGACGGAGGTTCTGACGTTCCGTACGGGAGAGAGAAACAAAAGAACGAAACGGTACGGTGGCAGGTGGTGTTGAGGTGCTCAACATTGTTGGAACGTTTCTGGTCGTTGGATGCAAATCCTTTGGTCTATATTTAATGTATCCGAACATGTTTGCTCTTTTAATAATAGTATAGATGAAAGTTCTCTCTTAACTAGTTCCCCATGGGTAACTATGTCACAAAATTGCCATCAAAAGTAAGTAAGTATTATGAAATATAACTTAGTACATCAATTTTATGTCATATAAATTTCATTGTACCAAAGTAGCTATCAATAAAAATATTGCTACTCCTATATGAGTTGTAATCATTAGTCCTATTAGCTAGCTATCAACAAAATATTGCGATTAAAATGTTGAATGTATCATCGTTGCAGATTCGGGGCTTTACCCATTACCGGAAATGAATATCAACATACATCGATATATTTCGACGCAAGACTTGAGATGCCATCTTAGAGTTTCCAACTGACATAAAAGATGTTAAAAGAAAAACATTGCACATGGTGGACATTGAACCAATAAAAACAATTTAGTTCTTGAAGGAGTGCCCACTAGGGAAAAAAAAGAGGTAACCTATACTATCCATATTCCAGCCTGAGCCTGATGCCGGCGGCCGGTCCATCGAATGAATGGGCAATAGCTTTCAAGTTAACCCTATTTATTCCACACCATCATGATGAAATGGGCATTAGCCTATCCTCCAAATGACAATACAATGAAATTGTTCCATCTATTGTATTACAATCTATAAACACATATGATGAAAGATTAAACAATGGTATTAGAAAGGTGCAGATCCAACTACGTCTCGGCCGCTCCGAAAGGACATACTATTCTTGATTAGAAAAAAGAGAAATGTATCGCTGTTGAACAATTATTTGTGTCACGGTGTGATTGGCCATCACCTACCGATGAATCCAAGCCGATGGAGGAGGAAGGCTACGATCAGCAGGAGGATGGCGATGATCAAGCCTTTCCTGTCTATGAGCCAGTTCTTTGTCTTCTTTGCGACTTCTACTCCTCGTTGTGCTCTATCCATCCATTTCATCATCCTTTCTAAATCCTCGAGAGATAATGAATACACATCTTCTTGGGCTTTGACAACATCTTCCTTCGACGGTTTCATAACAAATTTCCTATTCATGTTAGCCATCGTATCAGGACTCACGTTTTTCATCATAGATGCAAGCAGCTGCCGCATTGCAGGGTCTTCCATGGAACTCCTCATGACGTCTTGCATCTCAGTTGTACAAGGTGGAGAACTGAAAGACGGCTGGTCCATCCTTTGGCCGTTTACTGTTTCATCAGGGTCGTCCTCCGCAACATTTTCTGGAGACGAAGGCTGGATGTTATCTTCCTCTACAATTTCTTCGATAACAACTCCTTTCGACAGGTTTACTCCTCCCCCTTTAGCCCAAGTTCTCCTTTCGCGTTTCTCAGAACATCAGCAATAGTTTCATCCTCCGGACAGATTTCATGGGCTTTACTCAAGTCAGCAACAGCAGCTTCAAAGCTTCCCAGTTCTTTGTACGCCTGGCCCCTTCGGTAGTATGCCTTAACATTGCTCGAGTCATAAGCTAGAACCTCAGAACCTTCGTTCACGCATTCCTCAAACTTGCCTGATTTAAGGTAACAAGACATCAAATTCAGAGCACACTGCAGCTGCAGTGTTTGCCCAGCTGCCGATGGTACGTTCTTCACATTATCCTTGGCAAGCTTGTACTTGGCAGCGGCGTCAGTATACTTCCCACGGCTATGGAGCTCATTTCCCTGGTTCTTCAACATCTTGGCACCAGATATCACATATGACATTTGGGCATCAGCCTGGGCCTTCATGGCCGCAAACTCCTCAGGCTTGGCATTGGCAATGTTTTCGGTCAGACGAACGATTTCCTCTGGCCTCGTCTGATTCAGCTGCTGCGCGGCTCGTTTGAAGTCCTCGGTTCTCATGCTTTTCATGCTCTCGGATGCTAGTTTTACGAGGCCAGGGTTGGACATGACCTGCTGATGCATCCTGGCGAGGTCGTCGGGTGACATGCGGCTCATCTGCTCCTGCGCCACCATCATCATCTCCGGATTCATCATGGCGACGCCGCCGCCGAGCGATCCTGGAGGAGTCGAAGTGAATCGAGGGCGGAAACGAAGCGGCGACCGGGAGCTCGCGGATCTTGAGAATTAGCTCTCGTGTCTCTTGTGTCTCGCTTGTCTTTCTTTGCTTTCCGTCGCTTTTTTTGGTGCTTGAATCGTAAACCTCGCGTTGTATTTATGGGCGTCAAGGGGAGAGTGTAGAAGACGGATACGGAGTCCGATCCGAAATAGCCTCTGCGGTGGGCCGTTGTTTTTGATGGGTTTGGGCTCTGAATCGAATGGAGACCAAACAACCGAATACCGGGCTCACGGGTGCGTCAATCCGAAAGCATCACGCAGATGGATACGAGATAATCCCTCCGTCCAAAAATAACTATATTAGATTTGCCAAAAGGTAGATGTATCTAGACATAAAACATGTATAGCTACATTCACTTTTGTACAAATTTGAGACACTTATTTTCGGACGGAGGGAGTATTATTTTAGCTAGCTTTTCTGCTACATATTTTGCCTCTCTGTCTCTAGCACAAAAATGGTGTTTGCCTTCAGTAAATCATTAGCCAGGTCTGCACAATTGTTCATAGTCTCGATCACCTCCGTATAATCTGGTTCGAAAGCTACTTTGTTGCATCCCACCGGAGACTCGGATGAATACCACGCCATGCAGCAGATGAGCAGGTCATAAGATTCTGCCATATTCTGGTGCGCTGTAAGTTTTACAGTTGTTTCACTTTTCACAGATTGGTTTTCATTGGTGCGTTGAGTGATCGACCCATAAACCGCGGGTTAAGGTCGTATTTGGAGTTTGTTTCCAGAATTAGTATGAGTTTATTTATGCCCTTTTCTCAAATCATCGGAGATGTACTCCCTTTTTTCAGGGAGTATAAAGTTGTACACTGTTGGACCTAAATAGTCAAGTTACAAGGCTATTCTGCTGGTGGTGCAAGGAAGCCAGTGAACCATTCAACACAGAACAGGAGCTCACATATGGAAGACAAATTCGGAGAGAAAATCTACAATTAAGAGGAGCAATCCATAGCTCCATCCTCCTCCATGTGAGGTAGCAAAAGCGCCAACAACAGGCCGACAATTCACAGTACAGATACCACTACAATCAGTGAGTCATGATGTGGTGCAGACTACCTAGTTCAAGTAGCTGCGGTGACAAACCGCATAAATTCGAAACAAGACAGGATCTAGTTCATTCTGCGGCTGCGCTGGCTGGTATCTCCGGTGTGTCGTACAACACTCCGTTCGACCGATTGCTTCAACATTCCAGTGGCTGTTGTAAGGACGAAGCCTTCGACCTGTTTTGATGATTCAGTAAAAGCAAATTATAGGCTGATCGTATTATTATGTGCATAAATTATCTATGAAGTACTAGGATAAGGTGCCTTAAGAAGGTCGGTAGAAGAATTACTTGTTTGGATGATAGACCTAGATTTTCCAAGTCTGCAAGCTGCAAAGTCATATTTGTATTTGTTAAATTGATATGAATTAAGTGACCTTCACCCGGCCTCAGGATTAAGTATTTGATAGTATAGAAACCTTACAGATTTGAATGGTGAAGCCTCCCGGAGCTCAAGAATGTACTCTGCCCTCTTTTCACCAATTCCCTGGAAAAAAATGGGAACATTAGTAGGAAAAATTAGGCTGCTGTACAATATATCAAATTATTGTGAAACATAGGGACCATACTTTCACTTGCTGTAGGTCTTCCCTGCATCAATGTATAAGCAAAGTGAAGAATTAGAAAGGGTACAAGCTGTCAAATATGTTTGAGAGAGCGTAAACCAGCTACTTTTTTATATATAAAGCCAATCCAGCTACATAAAGTAAGGTAACTATACGAAACTTGGAGAGTTTAAACTTACTTGCTCGCATCATTTAAGAACTCAAGATATTGTTGAATATAAGATTCCTGCATAAGACACATATATTTAGAGATCGGTACTAAACTAAAACTGATGTATGAAATAGGAGGAAATCATGCAGACCATCAGGATATCTCCGTGTGCATAATATTTATCGAGAGGTGTAGCATTTGAAATCGTCTCAACTATGTTACATGCTCCTATTGGAGTTTTGGGGTCCAACGAAGGGGGACAATCAAGTGTTGATTCAAACTTGCCCTCTTTGCATGGAGTTGATGAAGGGAACACAACTGCACAAAACATGGTACAGTCCTAAGACCCTCTCATATGTAAAGATAGGTCAAATTCCAAAGTTTTCCATAAGTATATATTGCAAGTAGATTATTTATGATTAGTTTTCATTGAATAGATATCTTCTGTCAATTGAACAGTTTCGTTTCTATTTCTGGGTAGAGTTGCAAACCTTGGTCTAACCTGGACTGATGCAAGTCTGTTGTCGGTAAATTTCAACCTTGGTCTGTAAACGGTCGCCTATCTTTAGCATTTTATTTCAAATACAACACCATGAAAAGCTTATGCATGGTCATTAGAGTTTTCCTTTTCTATTCCTTGACTTGTAGATTCAGAAATTTATCTTCACTACAATTCTTTTTGACAAATGGCGCTTTGTTGAACTCTTTTGCATGTTTCAGAATACATACCTTTCTTAATCGTCTTTACTGCATCTTGTGAGCTCAGTCTTGTTATGTGTTTAGCTGGAGTATGGACTAGAGAATCAAACAGCACCCTGTGGGAAAAAGATAAAGTGGTAAGAATTATGTATAATATCATGTGGTTTATGTAGACTCGAACAGTTGTACTTACTTTTTTATGTTGCCACCATTTTGGTTCATTACTTTAGCCCTACTAGAAACCCTGGCAGATGCCGGTTGCTTCATATGGCCTGATCGACCAGCCAGACTTACTGTGTAGAGTGCCTCGTGGTATTCCATGGGATTCTGCAATAAACAAACGAAATTAGCAAAGTTCTATAATCTGTGGGATGAAAGGTCTTGAGTCGACACTCACAAGGCAAGCTATCATCACAGCGCGGCTACTGACTCCTAGAGAATCTTGTAGTATGCGAGTCAATTTACTATCTCTATAAGGTATCCATGGCTCATTATTCTTGAGAGCTGAAATGACATTAGACAATGCAAACAGCGAAGAACGGATCCCTTCATTGCAAATCCTTCTATTGTCCTCGTTTCCTGGAATGAAGAAACATGGAATGGGCTTAAACTGAAAGTACAAAGCCTATAAGTTATATGCAACCCATTGCGGGGAGACATACCAGCCAAGTCAATAAGGTTCAGCTTCCCGGTAACAACATCATTACTGACTCTGATGGAGAGCACGGCGTGGCTCCTACTTGAGACATCATTCAGGTCAGTGTGAGCGACTTTCCTCCACTCCTCGCCTTTCAAGTAGATTTCCTGAAACCCCTCCATGGATTGCACAGGGACCTTAAAACCATCCAAAAGACAATAGTAAGCACATCACCAGCGAAGCCATAGTCCAGCAAACACATTAAAAAAACGCCCTGCCCCATAGCATTACCCAAGCCAAGCCCTTGAGCTGCAGGTTACCATCCTGGTCATCCAAGACCATCATCTCCTTGTCCTTGGGCTCAAGCAGGTCATAGCACCGTCCCATGTACACCTCATAGTAGAAGATCTCCACAGAGAACGATGCGCTGGTGCCGATCCTCAGGACGGCTGAAACCGCCAAGGGGATGAGCCCTGGCAGATCCTCCGTTCCCTGTGCAGCAAACGGTTTCAGCATTTCGTCGAACATGTTGCGTGCAGACGCCAAGAAAGGAACACGCACCTGCATCGTGTAGGTCTTGCCGCTGCCGGTGGCCCCGCAGGCGAAGACCGTCGCGTTGACACCCTCGAAGACGCCCGGGATCACGGCGCTGACCTCCTTGTCAAATATGTCATGGACCTGATGTTCTGGGCCGAAGAAGGCATCCAGCTTGTAGCGCTCGCTACGGCTGCAGAGTTCAGGAATGAATCGGTATATCAACTAAGGAGAAACACGCTAGCAAGAGGGCTCTCAGCTAAATAAGAAGTAATGATTTTTCACGGAAATCAAAATTAAAATCGCCATTACTAATGGAAGAACCATCGACCCATCCGTATCACTAAGGCTCTGTTTTGCATTGGGACGGATTATGCTAATCTAAAGAAAATAATGGAAGACCAACTTCTAACGCGCTCTGAAACAAGCTAGCAGAAGAGATGGAACTAGCCACCGGCACAGGTACAATAAGGGTTTGCATTTTTTTCGGAGGGACCTCGGAATTGGGGAAAACAGTTCGAGCGGCACAGGAACAGCGCGGCGGATAGAATCGGGTACCTGGTGCGCGGGTCCTTGAGCTGGACGGTGACCTCGCTGCCGGGGTGGCCGCCGATGAGGGAGACGCAGGGCGCCGCCGCCGAGCCGGCCTCCGACGGGAGGAATGGGCGCACCCGCAGCACGACACGCACCGGCTGAGAGGAAGCGGCGGCGCCGGCGCTCGCCATCGGATGGAGATGGACGCAGCACGTCCGGGCGGGGGATTAGTGGGAGGACGGCGGCGGGAAGGGCGTAGGGCTGCTCGAAGCTTGGGAGTTGGGACTCTCGTTTTGAATTTTTGAATTCGTGGGGCGGCACGGTGAGGTGTGTGGTGGATGGGCACTGGCAGCTGAGCTTGGGAGCTGCATTTATTTGGTTGATGAAGTAATGGAACTATAGGCATAGAGGCATAGACCATGTACTCTGGTTCAATGAAAAAATACGTCAGAGCCTCTGGAACTATAGGCATAGAGCCATAGTTCATTTTTCTTCTTCGCATCTGACAAAACTTATCATTATCTGGTAGTACAAAAAATTGTATAAGACGGTTTAACAAGGTTTCACTTTTGCTCACCCTTACTCAGAGGTACTCTCTCCGTTCCAATGTAATTGACTTGCTATTCACCACATGTGGATGTCTAGATACATTCACAGCAAGTCAATTAAATTGGAACAGAGGGAGTATGTTGAAGTCAGTTTTTATGTGGGGAATTGCCTCTTCTTTCTCCCCGGCAGGCCTACTGTACTACTCCAACGGATAGTTTCCATGGAATCGAGCTAGGCGCTTGGTTTGATTTTCTCGTTGGAGTGTTTGAAGTAGTTCTAAATAGTCCGATGTAGCTCCGTTATAACTTTTTGATCATGTTGTCGCTAAATAAATCCATGTATAATTTTCCGCTATAGCCCATTTAGATTCAATTTAGCTCGCTATAGCTCTTTTTGAGTGTTGCGGCTATTTAGACATTAGTTTGAACTGATGACCCACACTATATCAAATCGATTCATTCGCGTATATGAACCTCTTTTGCGTTATAGGTAGAGGCTAGATCATGCACTCGGAGTCAAGATCACGATGAACGGATATCTGCAGTGGTAGGTGGGCTCGCATCGCACGGTTCGTAAAGCACTCACAAGTCAAGCCCACCAGGTCTGGCGATTCGGCCGTTTTCGTGGAGCCACCCTCCTGGCATTCGACACCTAAAACGTTGTGTGCAAGCTGCAGCTATGAATATGGCACGAGCTGCGTCTGACACAAATTCGCGAGACAACCACCTAATTTGGCCTCCTATTTATAGGCACCACGCTCCCCGCTCAAATTCAAGACCAACTTTTCTCCCTTTCGAGCTACATGGCGATGGAAGGAGATTTTTCACTGACTCCGCAGACGAGCACGTCCGACGCGGTCGTTGGCGTCAAATCCGCTTCTAACTCTTTCTCAAGTTGTGAGCATGTGCTAGATCTGAGATAGATTTGGATGGATCTTATGATAGTTGCTGCTACTGGATGTCTATTTCGCTGATTGTTGTCAAGATATGATTGAATGTCATGCATGCTTACCATTGTTGTTTAGAACTTCTTTGTTATAGATTGTGTGAGTAGTGGATGATTTCATATATGGTCAGGTGTTCTGTTGTCAAGAACATGGTTGTATGCTTGTTCATGATTATGGTGTTAACCAATTTTAGGACAGCGTGTCGCCTACCTCTCCCGATATGTCTGCTCCCTTATGGTGTCCCTAGATTTGGAAGACGGACTTTAAGGCATGCTTTCGTAGCCCTACGCAATCTCATCCTACTTTGATCCCTAGGAACAAATTCGGAGTAACGATTACAATGAGTGCTTTCGGAGGAAATATCATGTGATTGATTATATTAACGAAGTTGAGAGTTACCATTAGTGAAACTATGAAGTCTAGGCCTTGTTTCTAAACATTAAAACACCGTTTACTTTTGGTTTGATATTTTTTAAATTTTTTGACATTTTGAATTCTTTTTAGCAGTGTGTGCATCTGCACCCATAACCCGATAAGGATTTCCGATATCTATAGCCTTGTTGGCTATTAATTAGGTTGGTTATACATGACATGTCACTATCTTATAACCAACATCTAGCTATACTATTGTCATTTCTCTAAGAAATCCGCTCCATAACCGTTTTATTACGAATAGTCAGAGGTTCAGATAGTCACGGTGAACACAATCCGAAAAAGGCGCATAGTCCTTCACATACGTTACCATGTACTCTCTTCGTTCCAAATTAATTGACTTCCATTTGTCCACATGTAGATGTATCTATACATGTAACATGTCTAGATACATCCATATGTGGATATATGGAAGTCAATTAATTTGGAACGGGGGAGTAATAGTTAGGTACTTTGGTTTATGCAAACACTAGGGGCTCGCTTGGTTCACAGTATATTAAGCAAATACGGAGGTAAAGTTCCACGGACCTGGATAGGTCCCGCTCAAATTTCGGAGGCTCGCGTTGAAAGGCCAGGAAAAATTCACGGACCGGAAATCCACCCGACATTCCAATTGGGTCCTAGGGGAGAACGGATCTTTGGCACACGGCAAAGCCAGGAAACGCACGGCAGCGACTTTGCCGTGTGTCGCACACGACAAAGAGCACACGACAAACTGAAATTACAATGTTGCAATACTACCAACATGCAACCTTTTCTTAGAAGACATTTTCGATCATTTTTATTTGAAAAAATGGAGGATGTCTAACTTGCCGCATAACCAGGACACACTGGAACACTTGTACTGACTTAGAAGCAACTCCTTCGCAGTTGCATATTTATCACTCAAGGACGAGCTCCGTTTTATACCTAACCAATCTAGCCAGTGGCCGAGCGCCCCAAGGGAAAGAACAGCTAGTCAGTTGATCGATCAAAGCAGCTGGTACAAACAGCCCGGGCCATGGGCGGCACGCCGCGCAGCAGCATCGGCCACATCCTGCCCGGAGCCGGCTTTTTCGCCGTCGGCCTGTGGCACCTGTTCAACCACGTGAGGATCTTCTCCCTTCGCCCAGACTCGTACGTCGCGCCTGTCTGGTTCCCCGTGACGGGCGCGCGCTACCTCGAGCCCGCCCTCGTCATCGCCGGCAGCGCCCTCGAGTTCGTCATGGAGATGTTCGTCGACCACTCCACCTTCCTGCCGTTCGACGCGGACGGCTCCATCCCGTCCGACCGCCTACACAACCACGAGCATGCCATGATCTGCCTTGCGCTCATCGTCTACGCGGGCGCCGCCGTCCACCTCGACCGCGCCCGCGCCCCGGGCCGCCGCGCGCTCTGCCTCCTCCTCGTGGCCGTGGTCTTCGCGCAGGAGCTCCTCGTGTTCCACTTCCACTCCACGACCCACGCCGGCGTCGAGGGGCAGTTCCACTGGATCCTCGAGGTGGTCGTCGCCGCGTGCTTCGGCACCGCGCTCCTCGGCGTCGCCTTCCCGCGGAGCTTCGCGGTGAGCCTGGCCAGGTCGGCGTGCATCATGTTCCACGGGGTGTGGCTGGCCGTCATCGGCGCCATGGTGTGGGTGCTGGTGCCCAAGGGGTGCTCGCTGGTGCGGGAGGACGGCCGAGACACCGTGCACTGCCACGACAAGGCCAGCCTCCACCGCGCCAGGGCGCTAGTGAACCTGCAGTTCGGGTGGTACCTGTCCTTCATGACGGTGTTCGTCCTCGCCATCTACCTGTATGTGTGCAACAAATACCCTGCCGAGCAGCAAGCCTACGCACGGCTTCTCCCGAAAGCCGTCGACGAGGAAGAAGAGGAGGCGCACAAGTGCAGGGTGCCGCGCGATGGCGGCGGCGCCGTGCTTGTACACGGCTTCGCGCCATTGGAGATTGAGGTGTAAATGTGTCAAATTGCAGTAGCATATATACAACCATACACCTAGCTAGGGTTCTGCAAACGTGTTGTATAGTGTTCGTTTGAGCATTATCTATGAATGAAATATCCATGCATGGATCGATCGGTTCGTGCGTGCCTATTTCCCCTCGCTTTTTTGCCGGCAATGAAGACGAAACATGTTTACCGAAAGCCAAAACGTAGCTTAGCTACAGTATTATTGATCATAAAAGAAGGCAAATGAGTTGATAGCCAGTTGCCACATATGATCAAATTCGGTGAAGGAAGACCTTACTCCGAAGGTAAGTTTCGGTGTTGTGGAGTGGAGTGTATACTGATCCACGTAAATTATACTCCGTAGGAAATTGTCGTTTTTGAACTGATCAGGATCAAACAACTAGCAGATGGCAGTTTCCAACAGGCAACAGCAGATGTTTTCGCGGCTTTCATCGTCCACCTGTATTCACGAACTTCACCGTATTGATTGTATCAACATTATTATGTACCGATAAAGCTCTCTCTTGCCTACAAAAAAGAATGTTTAGATGTTAATCCTAGGACTTAGGAATGTGACTGAAAACTTAACGAAAGTCAGGCAACTCATAAACATTTGATAAATAGGCAGCCTCATTTTGAGTTTTCGACATCACCCAATGTCAATGCTAGCTCCACCACTGCCAATAAATATCCGGTCAATAAAATATACTAGTATCTCGACTATATTTCTTGCCCCTCTCTTACATAATGTGATCTTGATTGTAATCATGAGATTTGATGCTGAATCATATGATGTCCCCCGCTCCATTCCCTTATGTAGTGGATATGATGTGGCTCACTTGATAATATCTAGTATAATTTTTCAAACCCTTGGTGACAATGGGGACTCTATGGATAATAGATTAGAACGATATTGATCATGAGTTTGTTATTTATATGTTGGATCGAACAATGGAGTCATGAGATAACTTGATGCATGTTAAGTATAATTTTTATTAGTACCAAAGTGACAGTGTGGATGCTGTATGGAAATATTAGAAAGAAATAAATCATGAGGTGTTTGTTTAGTATGATTTTGGTTTCTCATAGTGACAGCATGGGGTGTCCATGTATTAGAAAGACGAACTCTAAGGTGTGTTTTTGTAGCTCTATGTAGGTCTCATCATGTTTTGATTTATATAAAAAATAACTCGGAGTAACAATTACCATGCATGTTTTCGGAGGGTTTATCATATGTTTAATTATGTTAATGATGTTGAGAGTAGTCACCAGTAAAAGCATGATCTCTAGACCTTGTTTACAAGCATTGAAACACAAAGTAAAGAGGAAATCCTAGGAAATACAGTGGCAAAGTCCATCCACCCCCTAATTTAGCCCCTCCTAAGCTCTCATTGGTATCCATGTTTATCTCAGAACGCAAACTACTGCGAGATTTCAGAGTTAGTGTGCCTAGTGACGAAGCTTGTCGACAATGGCGCGAGGTGGGAGACTATTTTAGTTCATCTGCTCCGCATGTACTCCCTCAATTACTAAATATAAGATGTTTTAGGTATTACACATGTTGTTTAGATGCATATTAAAGTAAGTGAACCTACACATGGAATATGTCTAGATACACTTGTGTGCATATGAATGTGGACAAAAACTAAAACATCTTATATTTAGGAACGGAGGGAGTAGTTAACAATGAGGATATGAAACGTGGGGATCATTAATTCTTTCCCTGGCTGACTATGCTCATGTCCGTTTTTTCAATTGTTTCGTATTTCAAATAATGCCCGCCTTTTCTTGTAGAATCCATTCCCCCTCTTGACTATATTTAGAATGCTTTTAGGCTAGTGGAATGAATATAGATTCAATTGCCGACTCACCTCATACATACTCCCTCTATCCCGGTTTATAGGATGCATTTGGCAAATCTCTGAGATCTAGGTGAATGGGGATTGGCCATGCAAAATCTATCTCCTCAATATTTAAACCAATTACCACTATCATATTTAATGTCAACAATAATTAGGAAAAGGCAAACAATAATTAGGGAAAGGCTAATTGTTACTTATTCATGAGAAACTTGGTTTTGGAATTGCATCCTATAAACCGGGATGGAGGGAGTATATAGATCACGACGGCCAATGCACAGTTATAATAGGAGCAGCGGTACATTAGACTTTACAAGAAAATTATAATTACAACCGTGCTCATGAAGGACACAAGTTCATAAGTAGAAGTTATGAACTCATTGTTGACATCTGTACCATGCACTGGGCTGCCCCATCCACCAATTGATGAGACATTGGTTGTTGTCGATGATACAAGGTAAACAGCCACGAAGTTGACCATATGAACGAAAATCTTCTTCAAATCGAAAGATTTGCTAAAAATGAGGCAAGTCAAACCGACGGTACAAAGATTAACGTGGATGCGCTTGCACCATTGGACGAATAAGACTCATTCCGTGTCAAAACTTATAAAACATCGAGCTACGGAGGGACATAATCCCTTGGGTCAGGCAAAGACAACAAACGAGTTGTAACGATATCCAAGATCTCACCACGCGGGTTCTAGATCCAGAAACCACATTGTCACTTGTAAAGGGAGTTGAAAAGAGTTTATGTGGTATCGGCATTGAGTTTCATCAAAGATTAGTAATTCCATCACAAGAGAATATAGGGGAAAAATTGATGACACAAAGAAGTTACACCAAAAAATAAATAAAAGAATGTGCGCACTTGCAAAGCACATAAGATGGGTTTTATTTTTTGACAAAGTCATTACGAGTGGTTGTCCCTTGTGGCATTACCACCCATATTATTGTTTTTCTCTTTCTTCTTTGTCTTCTTCCCCTTCCTCATAAAGATAACTTTTTTGCAAGGGGCAGTCTTCCTCATTTTCTTAATGTTGTACTTAAATACATACACAAGCACTTATTTTCCAATATTTTTCTTTTGATTGCTCAAAAGTTTATTGAGATTTTATCCCCTTGAATATAAGTAGTTAGGTCCTTCTCAATTTGGTCTTTCAATCTAGTGTTCTCATCAATGTGAGATGATTTGTCAAAACAAAGAGATGATTTGTCAGAACAAAGGTTAGTGGCACAAACATTATTATGTAAGCAAGAGAATGACATATAGCACTATCTTTAAGAAAACTAACCTTTGTTATATAGTTCAAGATTCTCGAAATTGTCAAGGAGTCTAGCATGGTCAACAATGGTATCATCATTTTTTACTTTAAACTCTATTGCCAGTTCAAGAGATCTATCACGGGTTTTATTCACCTTAGATAAATCCAAAACTTGGATCTTCTCAAGAGACTCTATGAGAGCTTTATATTAGTCAAGAGCATTCTCAATATCCGCGACTTTATTAGCATGATCACGGGAAATGACCTTCCAAATACATAATGTTTCTCTCGCTCTTAAAGAACAATGTTTATTTTTTAGATGTGAATGATATGATTTCTGGTTTTACACCCTTTGTGTACAATTATTTATTATGGATCTAGAAGGAAAGCTAATATATAATGTGAATGTCAAAAGTTAAAAGCAAACGATATAAATAACGGATTTGCTAATTCTCAATCAACTTTGTAACCGTGAGATATGGTGTGCGGAGATTTATGCCTCGATCTTTTTTCTGTTATTGTTTTTTCTAAGCAAAAGGTGGGCTGTATGGGCCTGAATGGGCTGCGTCTATTTTGTGCTTCCTTTTTCCCTTGTTGCGCTGCTCTTGCCAAGCAGGATGCAGGCCTTTCCCGTTATGTGTGTTTTGTATCTTTTTGTTGTTGTTTTTACTGAACTTAACTTGTATATCTTCGTGTAAAGATTTTTAGTCTTCCTTTTCTCATAATTTTTTGTGGCTCAACTTTTACAATATTTTATTTTATAATTCTAAATACGGAAAAATGTTTGCAAGCCAACTTGTAACAAAAAAAACTCAGTTTCAAACCGACTTATAACTGGTACCCACCAGTAACTGGAAAATCCGTTGCAATCCGACTTGCAATTGAAAAATCTCAGTTTCAACCCCATCCCTTACTGAAAATTTGTCAGTTGCAACCACACTTACAGCTGAAAAAAATTATGTTACAACTCAACTTGCAAATGGAAAAAATCTCAGTTGCAACCCATCCGTCACTGAAAATTCTCAGTTGCAACCCCACTTGCAACTAGAAAAAAAAAGTGAATTGCAACTGAAAAATCTAACATCTCAGTTGGGACCCCACCCGTAACTAAAAAAATGTCAATTGCAACTTCGAATCCGTTTGGGCAAGAATTATCCAACCCGCTGCAGCTAGGTGCCACGCGCCGCACCCGCATCAGCTCCTAGCCGTCACGCTCGCGTCCGACCACGAACCGTAGCAACAGTCTCTTCTGAATTCTGAAAATCCGAAGTCCAAGCCATTAGTCGGAGCGCGCCACGTCCGACGCCATTCCACACACTTCCCACCGCCTGCTCCGCTCTGCTCACGCTTCCTCCTCCCCCCGCCGCCAGGCACACCCAAAACCCTAGCCGCCGTGTGCCGAGTGGACTCGGATTCCTCCCGTGCTCATAGCCTCGGTGGCCGCGTGATACGCGCGCAGGAGAAGCGTCCCTGAGAGCGGCCTACCCTGTCTCCGGCGAGGCGGCATGGAGGAGAGGCCATAGATCGCCGCAAGGCGCCTCCGCCGCCGCCGGACGCGGCGGCGGAGCTGCAGCTCCCGGCGGACATCGACTGGGACCACCTCGACAAGTCGCGCTTCTTCATCCTCGGCGCGGGGCTCTTCTCCGCCGTCTCCGCCGCGCTCTACCCCGCCGTCGTCCTCAAGACGCGCCTGCAGGTCGCGCCGGAACCGCCCCCGGCGCACGCCGCCGCCGCCGCGGGAGCGAGGCTCCCGCCCTCCGCTACCGCCGCGGCCACCACCATCCTGCGGCGGGAGGGCCCCCTCGCTTTCTACCGTGGCTTCGCCACCTCCCTCGCCGGGACCGTCCCGGCGCGCGCGCTCTACATGGCGCGCTCGAGGTCACGCGCTCCGCCGTCGGCCCGGCCATGCTCAGCCTCGGCGCGCCGGAGCCTGCCGCGTCCGCGGTCGCGAGCGCCGCCGCGGGCCTCGCCGCCGCCGTCGCCGCGCAGGTCGTGTGGACACCCGTCGACATCATCAGCCAGCGCCTCATGGTGCAGGGCAACCCGTGCCCGGCTTCCCGCTACCACGGCGGCCTCGACGCCTTCCGCAAGATCGTAGCATCCGACGGCCTCCGTGGCCTGTACCGCGGCTTCGGCATGTCCATCCTGACCTACGCCCCCTCCAATGCCGTGTGGTGGGCGACGTACTCACTGTCACAGAAGACAATCTGGAGCGGAATCGGCTGCTACCTGTGCCAGTACGTGTGGGTGTGCAAGAAATCCATGACGGCCACGGGGACACCTCCTTGGAACCCAGTTGCAAAACACTCATGGTGGTGCAGGGAGTCAGTGCCGCTACAGCCGGCGGCGCAGCGGCGGTTGTGACCATGCCGCTGGACACGATCAAAACCAGGATGCAGGTCATGGACGGCCACGTGAGCCAATCACCATTGGCCGGACAGTGCGGATGCTGATCAAGGAAGGCGGTGGGGCGCGTGTTACAGGGGGCTCGGCCCGAGGTGGGCGTCCATGTCCTTGTCCGCCACCACCATGATCACCACATACGAGTTCCTCAAGCGCCTCTCGGCGAAGAAGGGGCAGGAGAGTGGCGGCGTTCCCTGACTTCTGATGGCAAGTATAGATAGTGCAAATTAGGTGTTTTTTGTTTGGTTTGTTTCGTTCCTATCCACAGCTTATCTTATCTTTCAGGTGTCGAAAAGAGAATTGTGATCAAGTGTTTGTAGATAGTGTCTCTGTTTGTAACCACAAATCAATCAATGCAATCCACTTTGTTTTTTCTTAGATGATGAATCCACTTTGTTTCTGGTACTCTTGTCTATCTCATATTTTATGTTGTGAGCCTTCAGAAGTCGTTCACTCTATACTACTCCCTCCGTTACTAAATGTATGATGTTTTAGATGTTACACATGTTGTTTACATTTATATTAAAAAGAGTGAACATACACATGAAATATGTCTAGATACATTTTGTGTGCATAGATACATTTTGTGTGCATGTGAATGTGGGTAAAAGTTAAAACATCTTATATTTGGGAACGGAGGGAGTACAACAACCCAGATGATTTGGAAATGGTGATCAGACTGATGTAAGTCACTGACAACGATTCTCTGCCATGTTCCATCTTACCATACCATTAGCAAGTCTAGAAAGGACGTTCCATGGCATCAATTGATTTTTTTTTTGTTTGCTGGAGGTAGTTGATTGATTTGGGTGGATGTTATTCTGCTCTTGAGTTGTACTGTACTATTGAAGATGAATTGCACGACTGACAAACTACTCCAGATCTGCAGCTCATTCTGCCATTTACTCCCCTGCTTCAACCAAACATGGTAATTAAATCAGCTTACCATTCCATTCCACTCCAGCAAGAAGCAGGTTTCCTGCCATCCCTGTCCGCCTCATCTGTTCTGAGCTCTGATTCTGATCATGAACTACATGGCATATCAGGAATCTGAAGACGTCAAGTGACAGAGAGACTGGAGTGCACTAGCTCCTACTGATGTGATGATGCCTTCCCAACTTGCTCTCATACACAACTGGGCACAGCTGCAGTAGCCTCATATAATACGACCCTGGGAGAAAACGGAAGATCTGTTTACCCTTTTTGTCAGTTTTTTCCTTCGGAGCTTCTATGACTTTTCTCATTGAGAAAGTAGGATCCTTAAGAGTCTTCTCTTGGAATAAACAAGTATCACTACTAGATTTTGATGATGTCTCAACTGCCAGCACTACATTGGTTACAAATCGCACGTAAATCTCTCATGTTGATAATGGTTAGCCTCTCTTGTTTGTGACGGCTAGACGTGTGCTTATTCATTGTTTAGGCTATCATTATCCACTGGACTACTTTATTCCCATTGCTCTGTTTCTTTGATAGTGCATTGTCTTTTCGTACTTTTTTTATTACCTCTTGCTCTAGGTTTGCTCGAGTGCAAATATCATTGTTAATTCTGACCTATTACCCATAGTCTAAGTTCACTGAGAGATAACAATATGGAGTTGGAATACTTGGACTGTTGAGAATTAGATCCTAGGTTACTTTGAGTAAAAAAAGTTGATATATTACCTAGCGGCACAATGTGTTCCTTCTGTAACTGCAAAGCTCCCGAACATATAAACATGTATTATCAAATATTGGAATAAACGTGTCTAATCACAAGAGTTGTAGGATGCAATCAGTATATTCCAACTATGATTACTACTGCGTACTACTCACTACCGAACTCCTGGAGCCTCTACTATATAGGAGTACTAACTTGAATCAAGATCCTTTACCAAGAAAATCTCTTATCCGCCAAGTTCCGAATATGTGGTTATTGGCAAATGAAAATGACTTGTACTCACTATGATGGAGAATAATTATGCCATGGAGAACAATCTTTCTTTTCTGGGTGAATTGTTTATCTTATCCAAAGTGATTTGCCTTCTGACCCAATGCTCTACCTTGATAGGTAGTCACTCTGGCTGGCTGGCTGTCATACAGGATAGACATACCACGTCAACAAAGATGATTGCTTCAGTGAGTGACTTAGAATATGTATATCTAAGTTGACCAGAAGGCAATGCTTTGTGCTTGTAATTATGTATTAGGCATCTGTCTGGCTAATCTCTGATGGTGAAAGCTCATTAGAATCAGGCAGGACTTGAGCATCCACAAAGCCTAGTTCTGAATCAGACGTGTAACCGGGTACTTATCGAAACATAGTATGAACTCACCTAAAGAACCGCCCATCTCTATGGGCCACTTCAAGCTTAAGCCTGCTTAAAGATTCCGGTGGGGAGAAACTATGGTGGACGAACTTGAGGTGGAGTTCTTGTCAATTTTCCTTACTATCACGTCAACAAGATTGGGTGGAATCGAAGCAACTGTTGGGACTTGTAGAATGGACGAAACTCAGAAACAAAAAGTTCCAGACTGCTTAAGAAGTTGGTTTTCATGAGAATTTGGCAACAGTTTCTGTAAGAATCATCAAATATTCAGGCAGGGAATTGGTTTTGGTAAGCTGCGGTTCCAGGACAGAGGGTGTTTCTAGGCTACACAGTAACACACCTTTTATGCGATTCAACACAACTTCGTGCCCAATCAAAAGCCAAAACCAGTGTTGGAAAACATGTGGGTGGTCATATTATCAGAGCTATCGTAGAAACGACACCTTAACCTCAACGTGCGTGCACACACTGACAGACTACTGCAGCTGCCCAGAGAGGGAGTAGTGTTAGCTCCAACCGCAAAATGTACAAACATGGATCAACAGCTAGCTCATGTCAACGCCGAAGCTCTCCGTTCTGTTTTCATGTGCGCGCTTCTCCTATCTCAGAGGTACTGCTCGTGTATCCTCGCTCGGTTCTCTTCCCACCACAGCCTCGCATGCATCTCGCTGAACTTCTCTCGGCTGCAAGCACAACAAAGAGTCATCGGATAAGCAAGCCTGTCAGTCACAAAGAAGACTAACAAGGTGAGGATGGAAGACGCACCTGAATCGAACACGGCGTAGTTCTCGGATGCCGCCAGGCAGAGCCCGGATGGTAATATATACACCAGGCTGGTCTTCTTCCACCCACTCCCTCTCCTGGTCGCTTGCGTTGCTGATGGACACCGAGAGCTCACCGGACCTGTCGGCGTCTTCTGGAGATGAGCTCGTCCTCATCGACGCATCCATCGACGAGCTTTCCGTCTTCGCTCCGCTTATACTTGACAGCTTCGGTGTCGACGCTAGCCCCACTGAGTCATAGCACTGCTGTCCATGGTGGTGGTGGAGGCCGTTACAGTGGTGCTCAAGAGAATCCGATGAAGAGTAACCCATCGCTCCGCCACCCGATGCAGGTCTCTGTAAGGAACGAGGTAATCGCTCTTTGTCCAGTGGTGGCGTTACTGGGCTGTCCTCCTTGGAGCTCTGTAGAGAACAAAGGGCATCGAACAATGTAAAGGCTATACTTGGAGACGGATCTGTAGTGATTGAAACAGCTAAGGATAAATTTACCACATCTCACCTCATCTTCAGATTTTGGAGTAGTGGGGAGAGGGACACTTTGATGGTTAAACCTCTGCACGTTGTAAAGTTCCATCACTTTGTCATAATTTTCAGCCCACCACCTTTGTGCTTGCCATTTGTTGAACTTCTCACGGCTGTCGTACATCATTCCATACAAAAAAAAACATCATGATGAATTACAGATGCAATATTATCATAGGAAAAAAAGGTAAGCAAGCATGCATATTCTTATGTACATTTCCTTTTCTAATATTGGCTAGTATATGTTTAGGTGGTATCTTGTGCAAAAGCACTGCATTATCAAATCACACGCAAAGAAGAACCAAACTGTCTTTCATGTACGTAATCATAGAATGAGTAGTGAATTGATAAGCCGCACCGGCTATAACTTAGTAATCTACATAATCAATAAACACGAAGCTGTGGAGACTTAACAAATTCATCGGAATTAAGTCGGCACACAGGCAGCTAAGAGATATCGATCATGGCAGCAAATATTTTACATGCAGTCCTCTTGCATGGTTCAGAATAAAAGAGTGTTTGCTTCGTTACTCTATGATTCCCCAGATCAGACTAGGAAAGTTTTCCTTTCACAACTTATGCTATTCATGTCCATCTTTTTCTTTGTGCCTCATAACTCATGACATATGTATGTGTTCCCAAGACGGTGGTATGGATGCAGGATGCCTGGTAGTACCATATAGCTATTTTAGTCCCACTTGGACCTTGATTTGCAGACTTCTGTTTTCACATATGCATATCAACGATTTAAAAACCCAGGTTCAAGTAATACAGTGAACAGACAACCAACTTCACCAGGCAATCTAAATACAGAACCGATGGAGATTTAAATACACTCCCAAAATATAGCACACCATTTAAAAAGGAAAGCCCTAGATAGCTTATAATCTCTAATATAACATTAGGAACAGCCAGTATAGCAAGAGCTGGGAGCTATTCAATTCTTATGATATATCACTGTATATCATGGTGAAGGGACCAGAGAGAGAGAGAGAGAGAGAGAGAGAGATGATGCAATTGCGATGGCCTACCGCTGTCAATTTACTGTGTAGCCCATGCCCCATTGAACACGCAGTGGCCAAATAAATCCACATCTGCTGCCAAGCACAGGCGCTGGTGTTTATGCCATACGTTGGTAGATCTAAAGCACATTAGTCAACTGATCCGCACGCTCAATGGAATGACAACTAGTGTATCCCGTGACAACGTTGGCAGTTAAACCAATGTTACTCCATAAGCTACCAAATTGTAAATTGACCCTACTTGCCTTAGATCTTGAACCATTGAACTAAACTAAAGAACACCTGCACCCACCTTAAGGTCCAGCTAGTGTTTGCAGCCATAAAATAGTATTTTATTTAATACCTAATAATGCTAGTGGGGCCCAATCAACATAGCTGGCCATGAGGGATTCCTCACAAGAATCTTATTTTAACAATGCTGCTATGCACACAAACAAATCTTACAACGACTATTATAAACTCAATCCGAACACTACAAATTATAATGAACATATTTTCACATGCACACTTTTAATTTGTAGTGCCAAGACTAAGTTTACAAAAGTGGTTCGTAAGATCTGATTATAACTATGGTGTTATTGGAACTAGAGCTCTACATATTAGCAAAAATGTTGTCAAGTAAAGGTCCATGTTGGATGGTTATCCTGATAACCCGGTGTGGAGGGACCCAACTACATATCAATAAGAGCACGAGACGGCAAGCAAATGGCCAAAGAAGCCGGAGTAGCTTTTCCGTTCCAACGCTTCTCTTTCCATTATTGAGGTGTAGGTTATGGGCCTCTCATGTCTTCCTGGAGAGGAAGCATTATCGCCAGCACAGCAAAGGTATGATTTTGATAACCTAAAGTACAAATGTGCAAGCTGGATTTGGCCCACATAGTACTGTAAGTTCAAAATTCATAGCAGGTTGATACACCGAGCTGCTACGTACTTCTAGCGTGGGAGATTGACATGATCCCATTAACTCTATAATGTATGGCTTAAGATTTTAAATCTACCGACTCTATAACATGCATGCTGACACATCTAGACTTCGACCTGGCTGGAGCACGTGAGGGGTTAAATGAGGGTCTTAATCATAGAGTTGACAACGGAAGTAGTGTCATATTCTAAAGTCACTGCTATTTACACTGCACCCGCTTGTTTCCGTTAGAGCCATCCAGTATGTAAAATTTAAAATAGCTGATCTACTATCTGTAGAGCATATCGGAGTGAAGAAAAATTCTAGCAGATATGTAGGGTAATATTTTTAGTATTTTTACAAATTGGAATCTCTGTGTTACCATTCCAACGGCATAGTGGATGACATGTAAGTGAGAACATGGGGGCTTATAGTCATCTCGCAAGATTATAAAAAACAATCCGTCCCTTCATAAAATTGAGTTTGGATGGTTTCTATCTCATAGCTCATATCAAACTTGCCTTTCCAAGCCAACAGAGAATGAAATTCAAGACTCAAATTTCACCGCTTCACTAGTAGTATCTACTGTACTAAATAGACTAGCAACTTTTGAGCACAAATGCTAAATCAAAGCAACTGAAAAAGGAATAAAAGAGAAATTTAGAAGAGAGGGAAACAACAATTTATACCTAAAAACTATATGAGCAATATTTAAAATGTAAACAAGATGTTAACCAAGACAAAGTTGGGCTTACTAAGTGAAGTATGATATATGCTTTTCTCATCAAAAATTTGTAGTAATTATGTGTACTGAGTACTGACCAGTAAAAATAAGAAAGATACTGCTTGGAACTTCAATCGGTTGAGAGTTTTGACCACACATTGTGTCCCATCTGTGTGCAATTTTTCTACCAAATTTAGCAAAGCATTGTTCTATTCATATGCAGGAAGATCTCAAAATCTCAATCACGTTTGCTCAAAATGTAAGCTAGGCCAATAGAATTGCAATCAACGAACCGAGAAATGCACATGCACAAATTGCGGATATTAACTCAAGTAACGCAATGGCGTGACAGCACACACCTGAATCGGATGCGCTTGAGGTCGTTGCCACCTTGCGGCAGTGAGACAAACGTGATGAGGACGCCGGGCTCCACCTGCGCCACCCACTCCTTGGCGTTGTCCTCCTTGCCGCCACCGCCGCCGTCGCCGGACAACATCTCGTCGTCCTCCTCCGCCTCCTCCTCATCCCCGGCGAGGAAGTCGGTGCGCGCGCTCATGGACGGCGTGGCATCCCCGCTCGAGCCGCCGCCGCCGCCCGCGGCGCGTCGGTACGCGTAGTGGAAGCGGCCGGAGCCCGAGGCGGCGTCCGAGTCCCTGAAGCCGCTGCCGCCGCGGTGGTGGTACGGGTGGTGCCGCCCCGAGGCCCCCGCGGAGGAGCCGGCGCAGGGCTTGCAGTGCCGGTACGCGCCCGACGCCTTCAGCGCCATGTCCTTGATCTGAAATCAAATCCCCCGTCAATTCATACCCGATCTGATGATTACGACCTCGAAACGAGATTCCAAGACCTGAAAAGCTGTAGCTTTCCGGGCAAATTTCGACGAAATAGAAAAAAATCAAACATTTTTAGCAGGCACGGTGCCGAGAGTGAGAGCCCACCTGGGCGGTGAGCGCCTTGATGGCCTGGCGCGTGCTGGGCGTCGCCGCGCCGCCCACCCCGCCGCCGACCCCGTCGACGACGTCCACGTCCTCCGGCGGCTCGTGCAGCGGCGGCAGGCCACCGCCGCCGCCGAGCTGCCTGGAGCACGCGACGCACGCGAGCATCCCGCCCCCTTCCTCCTCCTCCGGCGAGCACACACGGCGCACGCCCCACTCGCGGCAGTGACAGCTACAGACACTCCCGGAAAGCGAGACGCGGCTTTAAACCGGGGGCGGCACGCACAGGCGGCGGCACGGACTACGACGTGGCGACGTACGTACACGCGCACACGCACGCACGCCTCCTCGGCTGGCACCTCTCCTCCTCCTCCGATCTCGAGCTCGAGTTAAGGGCATTAATGGCGGATTAGTATAATGCGCTTGATGGCAAGAGCCGCACAACGGCACGAGCCAAGTGGGATTTGATTTATGGAGCGGCGGAGCTCCTCCGCCCCCACCGCGATCGAGCGGCCGAGCAGGCCATCAATGTAAAGTTTTCCCTGACACATGTAACTCTGGCCACGGTGGGGTTCCCACGGTGCGGCCGTGTGGGCAGTAGTACTGGTAGCACTTGCAGGTTGCCAGCAGTGGTGAAAGCTTTTCTTTTTTCGTCTTCGAGCGTGTCTGCCTGGATTGGATGGGGATTTTGGGTTGGTGGGTGAAAAGGCGAGGTGAAAGTTCACATATGTCGTGACTCTGTAAATTTTTCTTTGAGATTCGAATGATGCAGAGTATAGCGAGATTTTAGTCAAGTTTCTCTGACGTTCAGATTCGCTGGAGAAGCGTGCTCCAGTTCTCGCGGTTTTCTACTATGAAGAATCTCTTCCCTCTTCGGCGCCTGGTTTTCGGACCATAGTTTGACACCCTAACCAGGATATGCTTTAGGTAGCCGTGCCACTGCACACTCTAGCCTCCTTCGATTCATAGGATTTTCTAAGGAATTTTGAAGTATTTAGATCCTGCAGATATTTCCCTTTAAAATGTGTTTGATTCATAGGATTGTGTCCTGCGAGAACTATTCCTGTAGGATTTCTGTAGTGCATTTTCAAAGGAAATCTAACCTGAGCTTGGACCTCATGAAAAAGATCATGTGATAGTTCCTATTCCTATAGGATTTCACCAGATATGGCAAGTCAATCCTATACAATACCCATTCCCTTACTTTTCCTACCATGTGAATCAAAGGAGGCCTCTATGGACCGCGTGGGTCCATTGACCTTCTTCACCGTGAGTTCTGTTTCATAGACAAAACAAGGGAGATGCAAGAACGTCTTCAGCAGCTACTGGAATTTTCCCGGTGCTTCCTATTCTAACACCCACACTTCTCCAATTGGGTTTATCGTTATCATGTTATCAGACTCGAATCAAACATGTGGTCCGCTAAAAAATATCAAACGTATGGATGATGACACTAGTTACATGAATAAGCCCATGTAGACAGCACGAAGGAGAGAGGTGAGAAGAATATAACACAAGAAAGTAGGTATATATGTGCGAGAAATAATCAAGACAAGAGATACGCGCTTCTATGAAAGAATGGTTGGTGTGAGTCTATTGAACAATGTTAAAGCCACGAGTTAATTCAAGATACATTTGGACTAATTATGAAAACATGCATACACACATGTGTGCTTTTAATACTTGTTCCATGCTTGCTTGCTAGAATGAAGAAACAAATTATCCGTATGCTCTACATCAGCTAAATAACTTTTCTTTCCAAAACACATTTTGGATATAATGCATCTCCGTATTAATGCTTGAGATAAATTAACTACTCCCTCCGTCCAAGTTTATAAGTCCTACGCGCATCCCTAGCTCGTGAATTTGAGCAAGATAATATGAGAAAATTATTATGAAAAACATATCATTAGAAAATTTTGATGCTATATTTTCTAATGGTATAATTTTTGCGTTATAAAATATATATTATATTGGTCAAATGCACGATCTAGCGATACGCCGGGACTTATAAACCGGGACGGAGGGAGTACAACCAAGTTAAAGAGTACAAATATCTGTAAGTCTTCTTTCAAAGAATCATATACAAAAATCTCACAAAAAGATACACAATAAAAAATGTTTGGATTTCACCATACATCACGTTAAAAAAGATACACAAAAGTCAAGTGTACTACGCATCCTCTGCGTATATTAAGTCAGTTTGAGAGTCATACGCAGTATCTCTCGAGTAGTGGAGTATGGCTAGGTTTCAGCCAAGTTTTTGACGTTCAGATTCGCTTGAGTTTGAGAAGCGTGCTCCAGCTCTGACGGTTTTCTGCTATGAAGAATTTCTTCCCTCTTCAGCGCCTGGTTTTCGGACCATAGTTTGACACCGTAGCCACCATATGCTTTAGGTAGCCGTGCCAGTGCACACTCTAGGTCTAGGGGCCGCGGTGGGTCGTACGTTTTAATTTACACAAGAATATATTTGACTTTGTGCCAGCGCATGGGAGGAATTGTTCGAAAAGAAAATTTACATTGCAAACGCCTCCTTCATAGGCACAACATGGACTTATATAGGACCATGCTGGAGATCACACGCCGTAAAAAGGATTTACATCGGTGTCACCTGCGTTAATATATGATGCGTAGCAACATTGTTGTGAAGCCCACCCCTTTGCTTACTTGATGACTTTACTCAACGCGCTACGTGTACCATCCTGTTATTTTATTTTTTACCACGACAATGTGATACCCAAAAAAATTCTTATTTGTAGCCAGCGTTCATTCGATCGTAAGGACGCTCATAATGTAGATTGATACCCCATGCGAGTCTTGAAGTATGAGTACACTACGCCCATTTTTTTCCCACAAGATCTAGTCCTTGGATGAACTAATTAGGTGCATTCAGTAAATTATGGTATTGCGTCCACGATGTTTCGAGGTTGTGATTAGTTTGACATAGTATTTAAAAAACGAAACAGGAGTTAAACGTGTTTCATATTGAAAACAAAGATTTACTATATAAATTCAGATTGGCTCCCGAGCTCACCTACTCCTGGTTGAATAAAAAATTCGAAACAAATAGTAAAATGCTTTAAAAAAATTCTGAAAATAATCAGTGACGCACATATACAAATGTTCTACGTGTGTGCCAAGTTTCATGGTGAAATAACATTCATGGTGCTCTGTGCAAAAAAGACAAAAATCAGTGCTACTGATTTTTGTCTTTTTTGCATAGAGCACTACAGATGTCATTTCACTACGAAATTTGGCATGCATGTATAATATTTTTATACGTTCATCATTGACTTTATCAGAATTTTTGGAAACATTTTACTGTTTTTTTCGAAATTTTTATTCAGCCATGAACATGTGAGCTCGGGAGCCAAAACGCCTCCCTCTATTTATTGCTCTTATAAAGTTTATTTTGTGTTTTGCCTCTGAATGATAGCATGCATCCACACATGTGAGCTTTTGATACATGTTCCATGCTCAAGAAGCTCGAGCTCGTAGTGAGCTGCTTCCCCCTATGTGTTGTGACTCTTGATCTGAAGTTTTTATCCTTTGTCATATTTCTTTCCGTGCCACCATAGAGTTGTCAAGAAGGGTGGTGGAAAATGGTTTGTGACCACGGATCAAAAATCAAAGGCAAAGTCGGTTCCATCTAGATCGAGATAAATTTCTAGGTTCCCGCCTCATCCCTTTCCTTGAGTCCATGGCGACGAGGTGGATATATAGGGACTATCTGATGGCCTCCTTGTGTTCGGATGCTCATGCTTCATCAACATCAATGGTGGTGGCATCCTTGTGCCCTCTCGCTTGTGAGCTATAGTGGATTTTTCACGGGTTATGTACGGGTGCGGCACATTATACGCAATACAAGTTGATGCACATGGTGTGTGTATGCTTTTCATTCCGTTTGGGTTGATACGCTAGAGGCGGGTAAGAGTATACTTGATGATTATCCTCAGATGCAACAGAGAAGACTCTTATGCTTAAGGATTGGTGGAATGATGCCACCACGGTTAAGGATTGGTGGTCCACCAACTCCACAAAGTGGATAGCTTGTTATAAGGTTATACGTTCGACAACTATGTTTGTTTTGTGGGAATTTTTGGAGCAAGCGCAATGTATGAGCGTTCAAAAGTTCCTACTCGATGCATTCTCTTGTTGTCCATAAGATTACCTAGGAAGCGGCGTACTGGGGTAAAGGGTCTCCCATGCTAGGAGAATATGTTTTTTCTTTTTCTTTTGATGGTATAAAGATCCATGTTTCTAAAGAACTATTTGTTCTGTAATAATTTTCTTAAATTAATAGATCGTGGCAAACCTTTTGCCTCCGCTTAGAAAAATCAAATAACAGGTGGAAGAGTGATGAAAGAAAAATCAAAATATGAAGTTTTATGAATAGTTCTGATATACATAGTTGTAGTCTTTTGGGAGTAAATAGTGCTATCATTGTTGTGCAAAATAGAGTAGTTATAATCATAGTATTGGGACAAATCTAAGGAATACTGAAAACAAAATATTTGGGAAGAAACATGGAAAATTATGGTCTTCACTTGACCTTCAAGGGAATGCATGGTGTGGAGCTAATTTGAACATCCACTGGATGACCTTTAGATTAATTTAGCATGCATATGGATAAGTAACCATCCACTTGCTATGATTTTAGTTGGAGCTTTAGTTCTTTGACTTTCTTCACTGTGCGTTGTATTTCATAAACTAAACAAGGGATACACAAGAACGTCATCTATATGAAGCTACTGGAACTTTCCCAATGCTTCCTATTCTAACACCCACACTTCTCCAGTTTGGGTTTATCGTTATCGTGTTATCAGACGCGAATCAAACATATGACCCGCTAAAAATATCAAACATATGGATGATAAACTAGTTACATGCATGGATAAGCCCATGTAGGCTGCACGAAGGAGAGAGTTGAGAAGAATATAACACAAGAGAGTAGGTATGTATGTGCGAGAAATAACCAAGGCAAGAGGTACGTGCTTCTGTAAAAAGATGGTTGGTGTGGGAGGCGGCGATTTGGCTCTAGGGTCTAGATGCACCCATTATGTAAAAAAATTGTAGTTTTTTTTTCAAAATGTCAAAAAATTCCAGAAAAAAAATCCGAATGTACAATAGAACATTATGTGTTAGAATAAAAAATGGCATGGTGAAAAAACATTTTGTGTGAGCTGTACAAAAAAGACAAAAATCTGACACGTATAAAGACATTTTCGTGCATCCGAATTTGTCTTTTTTGCATAGGTTGCAAAAAATATTTTTTCTTTCCATAACTTTTCGTGCTAACATAATACGTCTTGAACTACATGCGAAATTTTTATTTTGAATTTTTTGACATTTTAAAAAATGTTTTTGGGTGCACCTACTACCCGTTGTGAATATCCGTTGGTGTGAGTCTACTGAACAATGTTAAAGCAACCGAGTTAATTCAATATACATTTGGACTAATTATGATAGCATGCATCCACACATGTGAGCTTTTGATACATGTTCCATGCTTGCTTGCTAAAATGAAGAAAAAGATTATCCGTATGCTCTCCATCAATTAAATAACTTTTCTTTCCAAAACACATTTTGATGATATCATGCATCTCCGTTTATGCTTGAGATAAAGTAACTACAACCAAGTCGACGAGTACAAATATTTGTAGGGACTTGTTTAAACGATCAAATACAAACATCCCACAAAAAGATACACAATCAAGACTATTTGTCTTTCACCATACGCCACATCAAGAATATACACAAAATTCAAGTGTACTATGCATCCTCTACCTATATTAGGTCAGATTGAGGGATTGTGACTTCCCCCATGGTTGTGCTTATTCGGGAAGCATTGGATATGCTAAAATGTAAATTCTTTGCCCAACGTATTCTCTAGAACATGCTTATGCAAACTTTGCAAGAGAAAGCCGGAGTCAGCGGCACACCCTTTTTCCCGTTGTCGGTACTCTGTTAGGATTTGGGTTATGGTTAATGATTGGTTTGATCTACAAATATTCATATTTATATCTAGAATGAGGGCAGCACAGTTAAGGATTGGTGGTCCACCAACTTCACAAAAGGGAGATCTTGTTATAAGGGTATACCTTCCACTAATTAATGTGCATGGTTTGTGGCATCTCTGGAACAACGTTCAAAAGTTCCTACGCGATGCCTGTCTTGTTGTTTGTAAGATTACGTAGGAAGCGACGTATTACGATAAACTCCGAATCGAAACAAATGGGGTCTCTCATGCTAGGAGAGTATGATATTTCTTTTTCTTTTGATGGCATAAAGATCCCGGTTTCTAAAGAACTTTTGTTCTGTAATAATGTTCTTAAATTAATAGATCGAGACAAACCTTTTGCCTCCGCTTAGAAAAATCAATTAACAAGTGGAAGAGTGATGAAATCAACTTCAAAATATGGAGTTTTATGACTAGTTCCGATATGATATACATAGCTGTAATCATATGGGAGTAAATAGTGCTAGCATAGTGGTGGCTCTAAGTTGACGAGGGAATATCTCCCCGGCAATAGTGCCAGAAACAATGCTTGTACGTCACACGTCAGTTGGGAACCCCAAGAGGAAGGTATGATGAGTGCAGCAGCAAGTTTTCCCTCAGTATGAAACCAAGGTTTAATCGAACCAGTAGGAAAACGAGGTTGCTTCGAAGGTGTTGGTGAAGGAGTGTAGTGCGGCGCAACACCAGGGATTCCGGTGCCAACGTGGAACCTGCACAACACAATCAAATTACTTTGCCCCAACTTAACAGTGAGGTTGTCAATCTCACCGGCTTGCTGAAAACAAAGGGTTAAACGTATCGAATGGAAATGATGTTTGTTTGCATAAAACAGTAGAGAACAATGATTGCAGTAGATTGTATTTCAGATGTAAAAGAATGGACCGGGGTCCACAGTTCACTAGTGGTGTCTCTCCAATAAGATAACTAACATGCTGGGTAAACAAATTACAGCTGGGCAATTGACAATTGATAAGTGCATATAACATGCATGTGTGAGTTGTGGTGTCTACTATGAGATTCATTTGGGCATTACGACAAAGTACATAGACCGCTATCCAGCATGCATCTATGCCTAAATAGTCCACTTTCCGGTTAACATCCGTACCCCTTCCAGTATTAAGTTGCAAGCAACAGACAATTGCATTAAGTAATGTGCGTAATGTAAACAATACATTCATCCTTGAATAAAGCATTGCTGTTTTACCCCTAGTGGCAACAACACATCTACAACCTTAGAACTTGCTGTCACTATCCCAGGTTAAATAGAGGTTGAACCCAACTATCATGCATAAATACCCCCTCTTGGAGTTACAAGTATTCACTTGGCCAAGGCTTCAACAAGTAACGGAGAGCATGCAAGATCACAAATGACATAGACATGATAATATAATATTCAGCTCCACATAGGTATCAATATAAGTCAGATCCCAGCAAACACAACATGTAGCATTACAATAAGATGATCTTGATCATGATAGGCAGCTCACAAGATCTAAACATGATGGCACAAGTGGAGAAGACAACCATCTAGCTACTGCTATGGACCCATAGTCCAAGGATGAACTACTCACGCATCACTCCGGAGGCGGGCATGGCGATGTAGAGCCCTCCGGTGATGATTCCCCTCTCCGGCAGGGTGCCGGGAAGAGCTTCAGAACCCCCCGAGTTAGGGTTGACGACGGCGGCGGCAGCGAATATGTTCTGGATGAAAGGCTCGGTGTTTTAGGGTTTTCACGTCTCGGGGAATAAATAGGCGAAGGGGCGATGTCGGCGGACCCCCGAGGGGCCCAAACCACAGGCGGCGCGGTGGGCCCACTGCCGCGCCGCCAGGTGGTTTGGCCACCTCGTGGCTCTCCTTCGTCTCTCCTTCGGACTCCGTGTACGTGCTGGAAAAATAGGGACTTGGCCTTTTGTTTCGTGCAATTCCGAGAATATTTCCAGAAGTAACTTTCTGAAACCAAAAACAGCAGAAAACAGGGAACTGGCACTGTGGCATCTTGTTAATAGGTTAGTCCCAGAAAATGCATAAAAGTGATACGAAGTGTATATAAAACATGTAGCAAATGGTATAATATAAGCATGGAACAGCAGAAATTATGGATACGTTGGAGACGTATCAAGCATCCCCAAGCTTAGTTCTACTCGTCCTCGAGTAGGTAAAACGATAACAACAAATAATTTCTGAGGAGACATGCTTTCACACAATCTTGATCAATATATTGCAAGGCTCATGTCATGAATGAAGTGACTCAAAGCAATGATCTATAGTTTGCTAACAAATAGATAAAGAGTAAACAATGAATCATATAAGCAAAAACTTTTCATGAATAGTACTTTCAAGACAAGCATCAAAAAGTTTTGCATAAGAGGTAACTCATAAAGCAATAGATTCAAAGTAAAAGGCATTGAAGCAACACAAAGGATGATTAAGTTTCAGCATTGCTTTCAACTTGTAACATGTATATCTCATGGATAGTTGTCAACATAAAGCAATATAACAAGTGCAATAAGTAAACATGTAAGAATCAATGCACACAAAGTTGACACAAGTGTTTGCTTCTAAGATAGAAAGGAGTAGGTAAACTGACTCAACATAAAGTAAAAGATAGGCCCTTCGCAGAGGGAAGCAGGGATTAAATCATGTGCTAGAGCTTTTTAAGTTTTCGAAAGCATATAGAGAGCACAAAATAAGTATTTGAGAGGTGTTTGTTGTTGTCAACGAATGGTAGTGGGCACTCTAACCCCCTTGTCAACCAGACTTTCAAGAGCGGCTCCCATGAAGGACGTTATCTCTACCAGCAAGGTAGATCATCCCTCTTCTCTTTTGTTTACACATGTATTTTAGTTTCTTTATAGATGACACTCCTCCCAACCTTTTGCTTACACAAGCCATGGCTAACCGAATCCTCGGGTGCCTTCCAACATTCACATACCATGGAGGAGTGTCTATTTGCAAAATTAAGTTGCTTACTGATAAATCAGGGCAAAACATGTGAAGAGAATTATTAATGAAAGTTGTAATTAATTGGGGCTGGGCACCCCGTTGCCAGCTCTTTTTGCAAATTATTGGATAAGCGGATGTATATGCCACTAGTCCATTGGTGAAAGTCTGTCAGAAGTAAATGACAAGATTGAAAGATAAAACACCACATACTTCCTCATGAGCTATAAAACATTGACACAAATAAGGAGTAATAAAGTTTTGAATAGTTTAAAGGTAGCACATGAAATATTTACTTGGAATGGCAGGAAATACCACATAGTAGGTAGGTATGGTGGACACAAATGGCATGGGTTTTGGCTCAAGTTTTGGATGCACGAGAAGCATTCCCTCTCAGTACAGAGTTTAGGCTAGCAAGGTTGTTTGAAGCAAACACAAGTATAAACCGGTACAGCAAGAATCACATAAAAACATATTGCAAGTATTATAAGACTCTACACTGTCTTCCTTGTTGCTCAAACATTTTACCAGAAAATATCTAGACCTTAGAGAGAACAAATATGCATCCCAAGTCTCAACAAGCTCTACGGTAGTTCTCCACTACTAGGCTTTAACTACATGATGCAAGAGCTTAAACATGATCTACTTGAGAGCTCAAAACAATTGCAAAGCATCAAATCAAACAAGACAATGATCTACAAGAATGCATATGTCTTTTCCAATACCAACTACTACATGTAGCATTTTCTTTCTTCCAAACAAACACCAATCAATTTATTTAAACATAAACTCTCCAAATGATAATATAATGCAGCAAGAGAGTATTTATAAACAAGTGCTAACAGCTCGAAGAGATGCATGAAAAACAGGAGCTAAAAGCACTGCAGTAGCTAGTTAAGAATACTCAACAAATATAAGTGAAGAACATGAGTATTCACATGAAAAAGCGGAGCGTGTCTCTCTCCCACACAAGGATTGCTAGGATCCGAATTTATTCAAACAAAAACAAAAATAAAAACACACAGACGCTCCAAGTAAAGCGCATAAGATGTGAAAGAATTAAAATATAGTTTCACTAGAGATGACCTGATAAGTTTGTTGATGAAGAAGGGGATGCCTTGGGCATCCCCAAGCTTAGACGCTTGAGTCTCTCTGAATATGGTTGGGATGAACCACGGGGGCATCCCCAAGCTTAGGCTTTTCACTCTTCTTGATCACATAATATCACCCTTCTCGCTTGATCCTTGAAAACTTCCTTCACACCAAACTCAAGACAGTTCTCATTAGAGGGTTAGTGCATAATCAAAAATTCTCATATTCTGTAATGATACAATCAATCCCAAAGCTTCTGGACATTAGCTACAGCCACCAATGCTTTGTGGAGCAAAGAAATCCACACAAACACAGTAAAAGAGCGAATGCAAAACAAAAGGCAGAATCTGTCAAAAACAGAACAGTCTGGAATGACGAATTTTTTCGAGGCACTTAAGTTGCTCAGATGGATCTGGCCTAAAATAATGAAAGTTGCGTACATATCTCAGGAATATGCGTGATTTTTTCAGAATTTTTGAATTTTCTACAGGGAGATAAGCTCAAATCCGTGACAGCTAAAAATCTGTCACTGCGCAGAAATCCAAATCTTGCATCAACTTTCAATATAGAACTTTACTTGGCACAACATTGCGATAAAATAAAGATACAAAGGAGTTGCTACAGAAGTAACAAAACTCCTTGACTCAAAGAAAACAAAAATAACAGCAAATAAAAACGATGGGTTGTCTCCCATAAGCGCTTTTCTTTAACGCCTTTCAGCTAGGCGCAGAAAGTGAAAATCAAGTGTTGTCAAGAGAAGAAGCATCAACATCATAACTTGCTCTAACAATAGAGTCAAAAGGTAACTTCATTCTCTTCCTAGGGAAGTGTTCCATACCTTTCTTGAGAGGAAATTGGTACCTTATATTACCTTCTTTCATATCAATGATGGCACCAACAGTTCGAAGAAAAGGTCTTCCCAAAACAATAGGACAAGATGCATTGCATTCAATATCCATAACAATAAAATCAACGGGACAAGGTTATTGTTTACTGTAATAAAAACATCATTAACTCGCCCCAAAGGTTTCTTCATAGCATTATCAGCGAGAAAAACATCCAAATAACAATGTTCCAAAGGTGGCAAATCAAGAATATCATAAAGCTTCTTGGGCAAAACCGAAATACTTGCACCAAGATCACACAAGGCATTGCAATAAAATCATTCACCTTTACCTTAATGATGGGTTCCCAACCATCTTCTAATTTCCTAGGAATAGAAGCTTTAAGTTTCAACTTCTCCTCCCTAGCTTGCAAAAGAGCATTTGTAATATGCTTTGTAAAAGCCAAATTAATAGTGCTAGCATTGGGACTTCTAGCTAATTTTTGCAAGAACATAATAACTTCAGAGATGTTACAATCATCAAAATCAAAATCATTATTGTCAATGGTGGTGGAACCATTGTCTCCAATAGTTTGAAAAATTTCAGCACTTTTATCAGAAAAAGTTTCAGCAGTTTTAGGCAATTTCAAACGCTTTGCAGAAGTAGTAGAGACATTACCAACACCAATAACATTACCATCAATAGTAGGAGGTTACTAGCATGTGAAACATTAGCATTACTAGTGGTGGTGATAGTACAAACTCTAACTATACTATTCTCTTTTTCAAGTTCTTCCTCTTTTTCCCACCTAGCATGCAATTCAGCCAACATCCTAATATTATTATCAATTCGAACTTGGATGGCATTTGCTGTAGCAAATGACTTAGTATCTTTAACTTCATTAGGCATAACTTTCAGTTTTAGAATTTCAACATCATGAGCAAGACTATCAACTTTAGAACAAGATCATCAATTTTTTCAAACTTTTCCTCAACAGTTTTATTGAAAGCTTTTTGTGTGCTAATAAATTCTTTAAGCATAGCTTCAAGATCAGAGGACACACTTCTATTGTTGCTGTAGGAATTACCATAAGAATTGCCATAACCATTTGAAGGATAAGGCTTATAATTGTTGCTACCAAAATTATTCCTATAAGCATTGTTGTTGAAGTTGTTGTTTTTAATGAAGTTTACATCAACATGCTCTTCTTGAGCAACCAATGAAGCTAAAGGAACATTATTAGGATCAACATGAGATCTACCATTCACAAGCATAGACATAATAGCATCAATCTTATCACTCAAAGAGGAGGTTTCTTCAACAGAATTTACCTTCTTACCTTGAGGAGCTCTTTCGGTGTGCCATTCGGAATAGTTGATCATCATATCATCAAGTAGCTTTGTTGCTGCACCTAAAGTGATGGACATAAAGGTTCCTCCAGAGGCTGAATCCAATAAGTTCCTTGAGGAAAAATTTAATCCTGCATAAAAGGTTTGGATGATCATCCAAGTAGTCAGTCCATGAGTGGGACAATTCTTCACCAAAGATTTCATTCTTTCCCAAGCTTGAGCAACATGTTCATTATCAAGTTGTTTAAAATTCATAATGCTACTTCTCAAGGATATAATCTTAGCAGGAGGATAATATTTCCCTATGAAAGCATCTTTGCATTTTGTCCAAGAATTAATACTATTTCTAGGCAAAGAAAGCAACCATTCTTTAGCTCTTCCTCTCAAGGAGAAAGGAAAAAGTTTCAGTTTTATAATATCCCCATCCATATCCTTATACTTTTGCATTTCACAAAGTTCAACAAAGTTATTAAGATGGGCAGCAGCATCATCAGTACTAACACCAGAAAATTGCTCTTTCATAACAAGATTTAATAGAGCAGGTTTAATTTCATAAAATTCTGCTTAGAAGCAGGTGGAGCAATAGGAGTGCATATGAAATCATTGTTGTTTGTGCTAGTGAAGTCACACAACTTAGTGTTCTCAGGAGTACTCATTTTGAAAAACAAAATCAAACTGAATTAAACAAGTAACTAATTTTTTTGTGTTTTTGATAAGAGAGCAAACAAGACTAAATAAAAATAAACTAAGCAAGACAAATAACAAAGTAAAGAGATTGGGTGTGAGAGACTCCCCTTGCAGAAGCAATTCGTTTTCCCCGGCAACGGCGCCAGAAAACGTGTTGGTGGCTCTAAGTTGACGAGGGAATATCTCCCGGCAATAGTGCCAGAAACAATGCTTGTACGTCACACGTCAGTTGGGAACCCCAAGAGGAAGGTATGATGAGTGCAGCAGCAAGTTTTCCCTCAGTATGAAACCAAGGTTTAATCGAACCAGTAGGAAAACGAGGTTTGCTTCGAAGGTGTTGGTGAAGGAGTGTAGTGCGGCGCAACACCAGGGATTCCGGTGCCAACGTGGAACCTGCACAACACAATCAAATTACTTTGCCCCAACTTAACAGTGAGGTTGTCAATCTCACCGGCTTGCTGAAAACAAAGGGTTAAACGTATCGAATGGAAATGATGTTTGTTTGCATAAAACAGTAGAGAACAATGATTGCAGTAGATTGTATTTCAGATGTAAAAGAATGGACCGGGGTCCACAGTTCACTAGTGGTGTCTCTCCAATAAGATAACTAACATGCTGGGTAAACAAATTACAGCTGGGCAATTGACAATTGATAAGTGCATATAACATGCATGTGTGAGCTGTGGTGTCTACTATGAGATTCATTTGGGCATTACGACAAAGTACATAGACCGCTATCCAGCATGCATCTATGCCTAAATAGTCCACTTTCCGGTTAACATCCGTACCCCTTCCAGTATTAAGTTGCAAGCAACAGACAATTGCATTAAGTAATGTGCGTAATGTAAACAATACATTCATCCTTGAATAAAGCATTGCTGTTTTACCCCTAGTGGCAACAACACATCTACAACCTTAGAACTTGCTGTCACTATCCCAGGTTAAATAGAGGTTGAACCCAACTATCATGCATAAATACCCCCTCTTGGAGTTACAAGTATTCACTTGGCCAAGGCTTCAACAAGTAACGGAGAGCATGCAAGATCACAAATGACATAGACATGATAATATAATATTCAGCTCCACATAGGTATCAATATAAGTCAGATCCCAGCAAACACAACATGTAGCATTACAATAAGATGATCTTGATCATGATAGGCAGCTCACAAGATCTAAACATGATGGCACAAGTGGAGAAGACAACCATCTAGCTACTGCTATGGACCCATAGTCCAAGGATGAACTACTCACGCATCACTCCGGAGGCGGGCATGGCGATGTAGAGCCCTCCGGTGATGATTCCCCTCTCCGGCAGGGTGCCGGGAAGAGCTTCAGAACCCCCCGAGTTAGGGTTGACGACGGCGGCGGCAGCGAATATGTTCTGGATGAAAGGCTCGGTGTTTTAGGGTTTTCACGTCTCGGGGAATAAATAGGCGAAGGGGCGATGTCGGCGGACCCCCGAGGGGCCCAAACCACAGGCTGGCGCGGTGGGCCCACTGCCGGCCGCCAGGTGGTTTGGCCACCTCGTGGCTCTCTTCGTCTCTCCTTCGGACTCCGTGTACGTGCTGGAAAAATAGGGACTTGGCCTTTTGTTTCGTGCAATTCCGAGAATATTTCCAGAAGTAACTTTCTGAAACCAAAAACAGCAGAAAACAGGGAACTGGCACTGTGGCATCTTGTTAATAGGTTAGTCCCAGAAAATGCATAAAAGTGATACGAAGTGTATATAAAACATGTAGCAAATGGTATAATATAAGCATGGAACAGCAGAAATTATGGATACGTTGGAGACG